>JAVJIF010021001.1:0-75788 GCA_038442645.1 Agave tequilana
ATTTTGGTATTAGTCGACTAGGTCAAGATAAGTTCGAGTGACAGTTTTCTGGTTAACTGAATCAAGTCGACTGCAACTTCCTTCAAGTCGACTGGACCAGTGATTAGTCACTTAGGGGCATAGGATTGTCGACTATAAGTCTATTAGTCGACTAGGTTTGTCTGTCAAGTCGACTAATGGACAAACAGAGAGTTGGGTTTCTTTTGGACACATGACTAGTCGACTAGGGGTTTGGGTTAGTCGACTACCAAGTATATTAGTCGACTAATAGGGACTATAAGTCGACTAATGGTCAATGATATGTGTGCGTGTATCAAGGCTTTTGACATGCTATTTCACAATTACAAATCACATCATATCAACGCTCTTGGGACACCTTGATCATGAAGAACTCTTGATTCGTCGTGTGTTAGAGCTCCAAATGAAATGCTTCACAAAAGTCTTCATCAAAACAACTTCCAACATTCCCCATTTTTGATGATGACGCTTTGTGTGCACATATGCTCCCCCTGCAGAAAATAGGTTATATTTTCCTCCCCCTGCAGAAATTGGGTTATAACAGATAGAAAAATACTTTGTTCTCCCCCTGCAACAAATGTATCATTAACTATATATATATATATATATATATATATATATATATATATATATATATATATATATATATATATATATATATATATATATATATATATATATATATATGTTCTCATCAATTTCTTATATGGTACCCGCAAGATAAACGTTAGATGGTACCAGACATAAAAGAACATATTAACCTTTAGGAGTCCAAATCCATTTAGAATTTGGTTTCCACCTGTTAGTATACACATAGTTGCAAGAATTACATATATCATGAATGTATGATGCAATATATGTATTTTTATCATGAATACTTAAATTCTTAGGAATCCATATAAACTTATTTTTCTTAGACTTTCTTTTTACAAAAGAACTATATGGATTACTACAATATGAAGAATTTTCAATATATCCAATACCATAATTATTATGTGACAACTTCCGAAAAGATAATAAATCATTCAACTTTTCTTTTCCTTGATTGAACTTAGTCACATTTTACAAAATATCTTCATATTTCTTTTTGAAAACTGAAATATCTTTATCTAAAGTAGAAATCCTTTTATTCAAAGACTTAGTTTCCTTTTAAGAAAAACATTTTCTTTTATAAACTTCTCATTATCATTTTTCAAAGATGATATTACTTTTTCAAATTCATCTTTTTGAGAGTTTATACAAGAAACTTGTAAAGCATAACATGAATTTTCCTTTAAAAGTTTTTCATTTTCTTTTGATAAAACTTTATTTTTCAGTTTTTCATTTTTCAAATCATTAAACAATTCATGAAATGCATCTGAAAGTTCAGTAAACGATACCTCATCTTCTTCTAGTGCCATGTAACAAAGATTGACACGTTCTGTGGTTTCTTCTTCGTAAGAGGACGAGGAATCACTGTTTTCCCTGAGGCTTTATAGTCTTTCACCTTCTGAACTTTTTTGCTCATGTATTTGCCTTTATTCTTGAGCAACGAGCAATCCTTCTTCAAATGACCTATTTTGTTACAATTAAAGCATTTAAATTTACCTTACTTTAGGAATCTCCTGAATTTCTTTGAAAGCATTGCCATCTCCTCTTCATCGTCATTCGAATCGTCCGTGTCGGAGGATGCATGGAAGGCAAGTTCTTTCTTCTTTGAGTGGTGTTGTCGTTCCTCCTTCTTTCTTTCTTCCAATTGCACTTCATATGCCATTAGATTAGCGATTAGATTTTCTAACGACAAAGTTGAGAGATCATTGGCTTCTTCAATTGCTGTTGTCTTCTTCTCCCATTCTGGTGTGAGTGGACGAAAGATCTTGTGACTTTTTCGACTTGGTGTAGTCCTTTCCAAGGCATGCTAAGGAATTGGTAATGTCGGTGAATCTTGTAACCATTTCGGATATGGTTTCATTCTCCTCCATTTTGAATAATTCAAACCTGTGGACAAGAACAAATATTTTAGATTCTTTAACTTTATTTGTGCCTCGTGTGTTACCTGAAGAGTATGCCATATTTGATGTGCAGAAGTGGCTGTTGACACTCTGTTGAACTCTCTTTGGTTAATGCACAGCACAAGGCATTCATCGCTTTGGCGTTAAGGTTTGCATTCTTCTTTTGATCCTCACTCCAAGCGTTGTAGTTGGTTGTTGGCTTGGTGTACGATGCTTCTACAATGTTTCAAAGTTCGTGGTTGAGCGATTGCAAGTAGATCTTCATTCTACACTTACAATAGTTGTAGTTGGATCCGTCAAATAACGGTGGACGTTGTGTAGAATGTCCTTCCTTGAATTGGGATGATGAAAACTCCGTTGCCATCCTTATTGTTGACTAGGTATACAGGGCTTGTATGCCGGTTCAGGGCTCTGATACCAATTGTTGGTCCCGAGATGATGCCAATTGCGGAACTTTTTCTGTTGGCACTTATGGATCTAAAATACAAAGTCAACACAAATACTAAACAAAGAAGGATTAATGTAAACAAATAAATAAACTTGCAGTAAAGGAAATCAAATCTCAGAAAAGTTTAGACAAACGCAAACACGAGAGATTTATCCTGGTTCGATCCTCGTGACCTTCATCCAGTCCCCAAGCCACCCGCTTGAGATTTTCCTTTATCCTTGATTTTGTACACCCAAAATCACAACCATGCACACCACTTGACAAATCCCCTTTGCCAAATGTGTACACCTTCTCTCTACACCAAGAGAACAAACTTCACCTTGTACAACTGCTTCTACACCAAGAAGACACCCATGTACAATGATTGCTTTGAGTATTACAACACTTTCCTATAAGCCTTGGTACTGTATGTGAACGTGGACAAGGTCTAGTATAGGAGACAAACTTCAGAGAACTTCACAAAGGAATTTGAATTTGGTGAAGAACTGAAGTGGAAAAATAGTTTTCAAGTTTGGCAGAATTTTTGATCTAGAAAACTAAAGATTAGGATTGGTATTTGGCCTTAGGATTAACCACCCTTTATATAGCTACACACTAGGGTAAGTTAGGGTAGTTATAGGTGCAATTCAAATGATTGAAACGTTGGAAAACGTTGCACAAAAGACCAGATAACAGAAACTGTCCAACAGTCAGAAACTACCTATAGTCGACTTGCCTTTTGAGTTAGTCGACTATACTAGGCAATTTTCCAAAGGTTAGTCGACTACATTTTGGTATTAGTCGACTAGGTTAAGATAAGTTCGAGTGACAGTTTTCTGGTTAACTGAATCAAGTCGACTGCAACTTCCTTCAAGTCGACTGGACCAGTGATTAGTTGACTAGGGGCAAGGATTAGTCGACTATAAGGTCTATTAGTCGACTAGGTTTGTCTGTCAAGTCGACTAATGGACAAACAGAGAGTTGGGTTTCTTTTGGACACATGACTAGTCGACTAGGAGGTTTGGGTTAGTCGACTACCAAGTGTATTAGTCGACTAATAGGGACTATAAGTCGACTAATGGTCAATGATATGTGTGTGTGTATCAAGACTTTTGACATGCTATTTCACAATTACAAATCACACATATCAACTCTCTTTGGGACATCTTGATCATGAAGAAATCTGATTCGTCGTGTGTTGAACTCCAAATGAAATGCTTCACAAAAGTCTTCATCAAAACAAGTTCCAACAACTATATGCTTATTGTTGGGGATGAAGTAAGGTTCCCCTATCAGTAGGTCCTGGATTCTCTCTCGAAAGTGGCACTGGATGTGTTAATCTGATCGGCGCAATGTCCTCGATCTTCTTTAATGGACAGTCACTTTTCATATGATCTCCAAACCCGCACACAAAATATAATTCATAAAACTTTCGGTGGTTGCACTGTAAGTGCCCGGGTTTCAGACAGTACCTACATATCATATGCTGAAGGCAAGGTTGGAATGGTTGCTTTGGCTATCAAGGTATATGGGCCTGTCTAAGTCTTCACTTTCCATCAACTGACAGGCTCTCTTTACCTACTTCATACGCATCTTATCTTGATTTTTCTTCTCCAGTTCCTGTTCTACCTCTCGAGCGATGGTGAAAATCTAAGGATACGTCTTGAACTGCTGGAGTATAAGAAACATCTTGATCTTCATCTTTAGGTCTTGCTCCTCGTCAGCCACCATGTTTGGCGCAAATTGACTATGTCTTAGAAACATTGTAGCATAGTTGTCTACAATTATATCCTCCTACTGAATTTGACAAATTGTTCTTTCATTTCCTTCAGAGCGGTTACGAAGAAGAATCTCTCATAGAAACCCTTTGAGAACTGGTGCCAAGTGATGGGCTTCTCCAGTCTCGCTTCTTCCGCCAGCCACCATGGTCTGGCCACATCTTTCAACTGAATGTTGGCCACTTTTACTTGGTTCTCGTCAGGAACCCAGGCTGCCTTTAGAAGACCTGTCTTGTCTACCAGCCACTACTCTGCATTCAGGGGCTTTTCTACGCCTGAAAAGATCACCGGTGTAATCTCTTGAAATCTGACACGTTACCTGGCTTTTATTCCCGGGGTGCAACCAATAATCTTTAGTGCAAGATCTCCGTCATTTCTGTTAGTTTTCCATCATACTCTACAGAAATCACCTCAAATCAACACTTTCTCCACTAAGGTTACCCTAAGAAGATGCAAAACCTTTATAATTTCTTCATTTTTTCATGTTCGAGTTGGTCTAAGAATAACGAGAAACTGGAGTATGAAAAGATGAGAGAACTTCAGAATTCAAGAGAATGATTATCAAGAGAAAATAGATAACTCTGTACTTGTAGTTGGATTGTATAACTAGGACTCATACATTCCAGTTACAAATTTCTTTACCATTAATTTACCGACTGGTTGTACTGAGAATGTGAGAGCCTAGGCTCTGATATCACCCTTTTAACGCCCCGATCCGCGGGTAAGGAGGCACTAATGTGACGTATATACGTAGGTCGAAAATACCCTCACATATATACGCTAAGCATCAGTATAAGAAAGAACTAGAGTATGAAAGTATGTGGTGCATTATACATTCTAACATATGAGTACAATTACAAAGTTATCACCAGATGTGACACAAGATTACAAGAATATTACGTCATCGATAGGCACAATTGCGGGAATATAAAAAGATATACAATTATGAACTGTACAAAAGGCACTCACGAGTTACAGAAGGAAAACTCGAGAGACAAGCAGGGGGCCTGGAGGGATAGGACCTCAGACGGTTTACCGATGATTCACGCTACCACTACTAATCAACAACTAGGAGAATCCACAAGCTTCAAGCTTCGGGATCTGGGCATGAGAATCCAGGGGAGTCAGAAACTCCCCAAACGAGTGGTGTGACAATGCCAAGTGGCGTGTAGGGATAAGCATACTTGTATCGATAAATCCGAATTAAAAGAGCATGTGTTGAAAACTGTATCATAAGCACAGGCATACAGAAGCAGGCAACGAGATAGTAAGTGATATCAAATAGGGAACATGCATGGTATAATATGATAAGAACATGAGATTGGTGTAATAGAACACGAGTGATAAGGCAAAATGTAAACAGATGTAATATAATAATAATAAGCAGAAATTCGAAGTAAAACCCGATGAAAGCAAATACGGTAAAACCAGTGGTACAAACCTAGATTACGGCTTCATGAGATAAGTATGTCAAAAGAATAATCCAAATAAGAAAACTCTCACCTATATATCGTATATCTCACGTCATCGTAAACTAAGTCCATACAACCCGAATTGCAAAACGCACAACAAATTATTAGTTGGCATCTTTTATTATTATTACTTGTCCTACCCAGATGTCTAGGTATGTGGACTAGCGTCCCAGCAGACATATATCCACATATGAGTAAAGTAAGTTGTTATTGGAAACCAAAGGGTTATCAACGAACAATGTTTACGGTAGGTCCCGTGCAAACCCGAGACCACGACCCAAGATGTTATTGCTGGTGTATGGAACCTATCGTGAGGCATACAGGAGGGTCTTATAGGATGCCTTTTTCAATATGGAACCAAGGAGGGAACTAGCACTCCCCTCGGTTACCTGGAGGCCCTCATATCAACTGAAAGTTTTAATTACACAATATATCTAATACCATTGTAAATATGAACATGTATTGATATTCGCAGGTTACCCGACCTGATGCAAGTTGTCCCTTTTTATAATTTATTAGATAATTATCAGATTACTAGAATGAGCAGGAACAAGTCAGGAGTATCAGAAATACATGTGAGAACGATTTGTACTGGAATATATCAAGATGTAATCAAGATGTCAAGTCATCATTCCTGTTATCGTGATAATTATAAGAGTCAGGTATGTCATGCCCGATGTCAGGTAATAGCATGACATGAGGGTGATATCAGGTAGGTGATAAGAGACAGCATGGTAAATGTTAGCATAACAAGTGAGGCATGTCAAACGATACATGAAAATAGTACCGATATAAAAGATCGGTATGAATACCAAAAAATCATGCAATCTCAAAAAAAATGGTATATATATGATTTTAAACTCTTCACAACTATTAATAGAAGAATTAATAAACTGGCGAGCAGGTAATTAGCATGCAAGCGAACATCCAAATGGAGATAAGCGAGCTGGAGGTACAGACAGCAAATATTGTTTATTCACTAGAGCGCTTAATGGAGCTACTGTAATGACTCAGCTTAGAAGGCGAGTTTAAAATCTGGCAAAGTTTCACCTAGATGAATCTAGTGATAAAGTGCTGAGCTCTAAGCATGCCTACCAGGTGGAGCATGAGAGACCTGACGGTCTAAGCGCACTTCTCTTTCGAGAAAGCGAGTGAGATAGCCCGACGGCTAGAGTAAGCTTAGGGTTTAGGTGCACTCTCGGTAGCTACCACGAACCCATAAGGGTGAAAGGCCTAACAGCAATTGGGCAGCCTCCAGGGTGTGGGAAAAACTCAGAGTTGATACAAGGGTACATGCATGAGATATTAGTACCACACGAGCATGCATATAAACATGATAATATCTAGGCTACCGTGGAGTAGTGAAGCACAGAAGCTAAGTGTAAAGCCCAGAGGCCAGACGCAACCCGAAGGTTAGGTATGGTAACTGCAGAAGTGTTAGTGTCAATCACATGCATGTAATAAGGCAGTAGTGAGCAACATCGCAGGCATGATACATGTATTGAAATTTAACTACACTAACGCATGCATTTGTCTCAGCACTATACATATACAGTCTAGGGCACTTGGCCACATACAAATACATGAATACAGTTTATATCCAGATATAATATAAAATATAATCGACTCGATGAAGTGGGAAAACTCAAATCAAGGCGAGGACACTCGCCTAAATCTCTGAAAATGCTGTGAAATCTAAAATTTCAGAAACGCGCGCACACACCATAATATATATAAATATATATATATATAATATTTAATGAGAGAGATAGAGTTCTAGAGAGAAAGAGAGAGTTAGAGAGAAAGAGAGAAAAGTTCTAGAGTGAGAAAGAGAAGGAGTTTGAGAGAATCAAATAAAGTGATAGAAGGAGAAATAGGCTAGAGTGAAAGAGGCTAGAGAAAGAATAGGGGAGAGAGAGAAACAGAGAGGGAGAAAGATAGGAGAGAGAGGAGAGAGAGGGGGAGAGAGATAGATAGTAGAGAGAGAAACGGGGGGAGAGAGAGTAAGAGAGGGGGCAAACAACTGCCCCCTCTAGCTGCCACGAGAGGGCCAAGGGCCCTGGCCCAGGTCGTGCCAGAGGCGATGCCGGCCAAGGGTGGTCGCTGGTCACTCCAGGGAGGAGGGAGGGGTGGTGAGGAGTTGATTGGTGTAAGAATTGGGTGGAGGAGGTGGTGAATTTAGTGGTTACTTGAAGAAGGAGGAGGAGGAAGTGGTGGTGGGTGGGGGTGATCTTGGAGGAGGAGATGGGAGGGGGCGCCAGAGCTGGCCACACTGGGGGGTGGCTCGCAGGCCAAGGGTGGCACCGCCGGTGGTGGCGGAAGCCTGAAGTGGAGAAAGGAAGAGATTGGAGTGAGGGGGAGAGAAATTAGGGTAGGGAGAAATTAAAGTGAGAGAGAGTGAGAGAAAGAAAGGATGGGAGAGAATTAATGGAGAAAGGGAGAATTTGAGAGGAGGAGGTGGAAGAGGAGCTCTGCATGCGGCCAGGGGATGAAGAAGAAAGGGAAAAAATGAAAAGAAAAAGAAAGAAAAGTAAGAGATAAGGAGGAGAATGAGAAGGAAAAAGGAAAAGGAAATATAAAAGAAAAGGAAAAAGGGGAGAGATTGAAAGGGAGTGATGGATCGGAGGGGAAGTTAATGAAGGGGAGTGGACGGCAGGTGGAGTTGGAGGGAAAAGAAAAAAGAAAAAGAAAGAAAGAAAGAAATGAAAGATTTCATAAAATAATAATATTTTAATAATGTCAAAAAATATCGATTATTCTAAAAAAAATCTTCAAAAATACGCTGAGGTAGAAAATATCATCTTGAGAAATAATATGGAATCAATTTTTAGAAATAAATTTTTATTTTCAAATTAAAAATTCTAAAATCTGCCAACGATACTGGCCACACCAAATCTAGCCGAATTCTGATAAATTAAAAAAATTCACTAAAAATATATTAAGATAGAAAATATGATTTTAAGAAATAATGTGAAAGTAGATTTTAGAAATTTGACTCCATTTATAAGTTAAAAATCTTGAAATCGACCAGCGATACCGGTCGACACCAAAATCGATCAAACTTTGATATACTCAGAAAAATTTCAAAAATGCATTAAAATAGAAAATGTGATTTTAAAAAGCAATATAAAAGTAAAATCTAGATATTTAACTCTGATTGTAACTTAAAAATCTTCGAATCGACTAGTGATACGGTCGACACTGATTTTAAAGATTTTATAAATTAATTCGAAAGCATTTCAAAAAATCATGAAAAAAATCTAGAATATTGAAAAATGATGTTTGAAACTGAAATCGGTCAAACCTAACTATAGAAAAGATTAAATCAAATAATACATTAGGATCAGGTCCCCAGTTCAGATTAGGGCTGACTCTGAATCCACGAATCCAGATCCAAAACAAAATGATCATATAGATAATCATAAAACAAAAAAAATAGAAAAAGTAAATCTACAAATATGATTGAAAAATCAGAATACGCAACTAAGTACGTATTACGGGAACAGGGTGTTACAGTCTAAGTCTAGTATACTAGGTTAGGTTTGTCTAAATTTAGTACATTGTAAATGAATTTGGAGTAGATTTGCTTTGGTGCAATCCCCTTTGAGCATTGGAGGCTAGCAATGACAGCTACTCATAGGGTTTATGAAGGCAAAAAAAGCATCTCACTCTGGATATTGCACTAAATTGTGATCATGAATGTAAAAACTCAGCACATGAATTATGCAATTATGATGAACTAGCACCAATTCTAAGCCTTAAATACATATGTACAGTAACTCTATAAAGAGTCAAAACAAGCATCTACAACTCAGGTGCTTAACCAACTACCAGATTTGCACATGGATGCTTGGAATATAGCATCTCATTTAAAGAAAACATCAGTTGCCAATTACTCATGATGGCATGGTACACCATCCAGTTATAGGCGAGCATTTGAGATGCATTCATCAACTTCTAAGGTAGTGATGACATCTAAAGCTGAAGACATAACGAGCACGCTTCTTACTGGTAATGAAGAAGTTAGATAATTACTGCTCAATCTTAGAGGTCCGGAGACCCTTGATACTGTGCGACCTTTCTTATTCAGCCATTTTGCTGATCTGGCAACACTAAAAACTTGTTTATATCTTCATTCTTAGTTTAATTATTGTGGTTCATATTGGAATATGAGAATACTTTCTGAATATTAATGGAGCATCAGCTGCGTCACTGTACTAGATGTATCTTTCTTTTGTCTTTATGGTGACATTTGGAACATGATCTTGGGAAATTACCTCTGCAGATTTTAAAGTACTAACATCTTAATACCATCATCTGTATCTTTGTTTATATCCAATTTCAATTCTCCAAGACTATTTCTGTTTTCTTATAGTGGAAAGGAAACAAGAAGTCAGTTTATTCAGTGCAATTATTTTAAGATTATATTTAATTTTTTTGAACTTTTAGCATTGATATCCTTTGAAGTCATGAATACAAAAGAAAACCATTTGTCCACAACTTGCTAAGAGAAGGTTCATTGATTTTACAAAGTCTTCCTTGGAAAATGTTTGATTACACATTTCAAATCCATGGTGATTGATTGCACGCATTTATTGCATTATTCTTTATTACATTTTCACATTTATCATGTAATAAATCTGTTAAATTTTTTATCTTAAATATCTATTTTGTAGAAGATAATCATAGGGGAGAAAGAGGATCAGAAGATAATCATGGGGAGAAAGAGGATAAAATCAAATAAATATCAGTTAAATTCAGATTTAACTAGATCTATTTGGTTAGAGGAGGATGATCTCAAATCAAGTCAGTTAAATTCAGTTTTTGGTGAATCAAGTAGTTAAAGCTAAAAATCAACCGAAGATATCGTCAATTCAAAACCCAAAAAGAGAAACCAAGTGGATATGACAATATAACAAAAGAATCAAGATATGCTCCCCCAAGATCTGGCCATTTGGCCTGAATAGTGCCGCGGATCCGCGGCTATCCTTGCGGATCCGCGGTAATCCCAGGGAATCTGGGGAAGCGCTAGATACCTCTATCTGTACTCTTCTCCTTATTCCATTTCTGCCTATAAATATTGGGTTTTTGGGACTAAAGGGAACGACCAAGAAGAGAGTAGAAGTTAAGCTATTTTGTAGTTTATAACTTAGGTTTTAGTTTTCTTTTATGTAATTTTTATTTTCTTTATGTAACTGAGAGGAGAGGAGATTTTCATAGAGGAATGAGAACAAGTTTGTACTGAGGGTGACACCTGTGTAAGTAATCTTTTCTTTCATTGTTATTTGAATTGAATCTAAGTTTTCTTTTCTTTCCTATTCTTATTTTTGTTTGCTTCCCTCTT
Source organism: Agave tequilana (assembly GCA_038442645.1). Classification (NCBI taxonomy): domain Eukaryota; kingdom Viridiplantae; phylum Streptophyta; class Magnoliopsida; order Asparagales; family Asparagaceae; genus Agave; species Agave tequilana. The sequence continues at coordinate 11,031 of JAVJIF010021001.1, forward strand.
CTATGTTTGTGAATCCAAATGACTCTGATAGCCTCGAAATTGCCTTGCCCTTGAAATGTCGTTGATGGCTTATGGTGATGGATTTCCATTTCTATGGTAGTGTAACTTGCCCCTTCATTTCATAGTGTAAATCGGGATAGGGAAGATCCTATTTGTCATACTAGGCTCGCCTTCAAAAAAGATACATCGTCGATACGGGTCAAAGGTAAGCAGACGCCGAAGAGGTAAGTAAATTTTGTTAGGTTTTAACTTTTTTCTTTTCTTTTAACTTTTAGTTTAGGTCACCAACACCACCAATCTCTCAACTCTTTTATCACTCTTTTCAATTTCTTTGTATATATTTATTTTCTATTTTCTTTACCTTCTTAATCTACCACATTCTTCCTAGCTTAACTTTAACCTATTTTTCTTTTCTTTTAGAACTAAAAGAAGATCTTTAACCATTAATTGTAACTTAAAAGAGAACTTGATAAAAAAGCTTCCATCGCTAGTCCCTCCTTGTGGATCACAACCCACATAACCACTTGCTATCGCGTTAGAATTGAGCACCTTGCACTATTGTTATAAAGTTCCAAAATTCTGTATTCTTGTGTGCAGGTTCCAACTCAATCAAATTTTAGCGCCGTTATCGAAGAGGGATGGTAAGTAATTCTCTTTTTAAGTTTATATTTTTTGGTTAACCTTCTTTGTTCTTGGTGTACAGGTTTAACAACAAGCAAATTTTTGCTGCAGTGCACATATAAGTGGCCCTGGACTCTGCTCAAGAAAGCAGAGCGCAGAAGCCCTCAGATTTGCTACATTCCAGTGGCAATCTGAGTGAACTACTAACCTGTAATTTTACAGGTTGGCTAAATTGCAAAGCTAAATTTCTGCAGCTATCTATTTTCTTGATGAACTTACTGTACTTACTTTCTAATCTCAATAGTAAAATGATGTTTGTTAAATGTTAAAAATAGTTTAGACTTTGCATTTAGGTACGTGTCTAATTCATTTACATTTTATATTACTGTTGAAGAGTGCTGGAGTAAAAGGTACGTATGCATAGCATATAGTTTAGAAAATATTCTTGAGTGATTATTTGCTTGTTGAATGTTACTTTTCTATATCCTGCACACTTTGCACAATCAATCTCAAGGGTTTGTCCTATAAACAAGATAAGATGGGAAAATCATTACTGTCTCTTAGCCCACAAATAATCTCCTCACTCACTAACCCAAACCTAACAAAACTGAGTAGACGTTAGCTCTAGGGACATCTCGGACTCATATAGGAGACTGACCTAACGAGGAAGTTGATTTGAATTTGATTCTTTCCAAATCGATGTCTAAGGTTGGGGTTTGAGGGGCAAAACCCCGAAGGTTGGTGGTTTAGCATAATTAGGCTTGTTGCTTAGGCACAGATACCTCCCACTGATCTTGCCCCTATCTGACTGATTAACTTGTGGTCAGATTCAGCAATATACCCCCCGTATAGGAGTCATCTAGGTCTAAAGTTTACCTTAACTTAGGTTTGATTTTTTTTTTTTGTTTGTTTGTTTGTTTTTCTTTATTTAATTTTGACATTTCTTGTGTGATATGGCTTATAACAATATTTTTTCCAATTTTAATGGTAATCCATGTTATACTCTAACCTCTATTTTTGATATTACCAATCCGACATATCATAACTTTAACCAACCTAGTGTGCCGGATTGGTCTTATCCGAATCAATACATGCCCCAGTCCCAATACTATGAACAAGACTGGAATAATTATCACCACTCTTTATAGAGTCAATGGGGATACAACTCCCTCGAGTCATATTGTCAACCACCTTACCAACATCCAGCTTCATATACTTCTTCTCCCGAATAACCATTAGAAGAATCAACTGACTTGGAAAAGAGGATGGAAGTCTTAGACGAGCTTGAGCGACGAATTCAAATTTTAGAAGACTCAAAATTTCGTCAAAATTTTTAAGTCACAGATCCTTACTCTATTTTTCAAGAAGAATATGCCGACTTAAAAAAGAGTATGGAATCTATGATTCAATTCCAAAATGATCCACTCGATATGATAGAAGCAAGACTTAGTAGATTGGAAAATATACGTAGGAATAAGAAAACTCTTCCTATCCAATCTTTGACTATTCCGAATACTTCTAACCATATTGATGAAAATCAAGAATCATGGTATCTCGAAGACTTTGACCAAGATTCAATTTCACCACAAAATCTTGAACTTGACCAATATCAACCCATTGACGAAATAGCAAATTTTTATTTTAATGAGATTGAACTTGATAATGAATGTGAACCTGATCCCCAACTTTGTGATTTAGTTTTCATCTTTGAATCTATATTGACTCTGGTATTCTTACCTAATTAGGACCAATTTCTCGAGTCAACATATATTCCCGTAGCCATAGATCTAGAAATGGAATTACCACTTTTGGATAATCACACTTCATTGATGGAAAAAAAATGTGAATTTCAATTCTTGAATTTGGACTCAACTCTTGAACCAAAATTAACTCTCAAACTCAAAGTTGATTTTTCCGAGTTAGTATTGGTTCCTGAATCTATTATTCTTGAGTCCAAGTCAACCATTCCACCAAGTCACATTCTTTTGTTGGATATAGGTATAGACCATGAGACTCCGTGATGATTTTTCAAGACTGGCATATAAAGGGAGTAAGTTTAAGATAGGATATTTTATGATCCTCTTCATATTGGGGACTATAAATATGTAAATAGAAAAGAAGTCAATAAGGTGGGTTCTGTGAACCACCATATTATCTTATTTGGGTAGTAACGCTTGACCCAATTAGACCACCACCGGAACCATCATCATAAGGTAATATTTTTCTTTCCTTTCTTCTTTTTCATGCATCTATGCATTAATTCATACATTGAGGACAATGCATAAGATAGGTATGGGGGAGGTTCTAACATAACTTATGTTTTTCTTTTTATTATTATTAAAAAAATTATTAACATTTTCTGTACTTTTAAAAAATTTTGAAAATAGAACAATATTTTGATATATTTTTTTGTAAGAAATTAAGTCAATTTTAAAGAATAGGAAAATCATAATTGAAAAACACCTAGAGGGGGGTGAATAGGTGTGAATGCTAATCTAATGATCTTTTTAAACTTTTAATAAAATGAGTGATGCAACGATCTCTTAAAAACACGACTAAGAGCCGAATACCCCTTGCGAGGTTCTGAACTCCTTCCTCCCAATTCCCCTTAAAATGGGTTAGAGGTGCGCAATGCAACCGTGTTGTATTGAGGTGTGATCGATCAATGCCAAGTATGATGATGAGAAATGAAATGCACACAATGTAACACAACAAGTATAGCAAGTAAAGTAAATAAGACAAGATTGCACAAGTAAAGGGTTAGTTCTCAAGCAAATAATTCAAGACAATATAAAGCAAGAGAAATTGAAAGCAAGAATAACGCAAAGGCAATCGCAAACAAGATGATTTGTTTCGAGGTTCGAGCACACTTGCTCTAGTCCCCGCCTTCACCTCCGTGAAGGGTTTCCACTATCCACCGAGGATGCCTTTACAATTGGTCTACCGAAGACCGAGCACCGAGCTCCACCAAGTACAAAGGACCTCTACCGAAGAGGTTGCTCCACAAGAAGGAATTACAAGAACAAAGTGATCACAACTTGATCACTACACTTTTTCTCAATCTCTTTTACAAACACTCTCACTTCAATTACAACTTCACTATAGAATGATTATAGGATTTTTGGCTCTATGAAGTGTGGTGAGAAAACTTCAGTTGTAGAGTGATATAGAGAATCAACCACAACTGAAAAACAATCTTGAAAGAGTAGGAATTGAAAGCTTCAAACAATTTTTCTTTTCTCTTTGAAAACAACAAAACTTGAGGATTTTTCTAAGTGATATGAAGGAGAGACTTCTCCTCTATTTATAGGGTTGAAAATAAGATAAAAACATTTTCTTTTCACCTAATTCAACCTGCAAAAGCACCCCAACAACTCTCCAAAAGTCTGTTAAAACAGAAAAAGAAAACAGATTTTCAGAAAATCCCAAAGAGGAAAGAGCCGTTGCTAAGTTGCAGGCTTGGCGGTCGACCGGTCCGGTCGACCGCCAGCCTAGCTGGAAGTAGCCGTTGGCTCCCGGTCGACCGGTCCGGTCGACCGACCCAAAGGAGAAAACACAGTTTCCTTCTTCCGGTCGACCGGTCCGGTCGACCGAAAATTCCCGAGAGCAGAATGCTCTCCGTCGGTCTACCGGTCCGGTCGACCGACGGACATGCACAAACAGTGCATGTCCAGACACAGCACCGGTCGACCGATGTTGCCTGAAACTGAAAAACTGGGCTGTTTTGAGTTAGAAAAATTTTGATAAATATTTTAAAATACATATAGCTAAGTATTATGCAGAAAATAGTTTATACACATGTTTTAAACAAGTTTTTCAAGATATAAAGCTTTGGTACATGTATATATAAACTAAGGCATAAAACTTAGAAATAACCATTTTCAATAACCATTTACAAAACATAGGAAATACATGAAACAAGTGTGTGTGCAAATCCTAGAGCCAAATTTCCTATATTCAAACTTTAACATTCTAAACTTACAAACTTTCTAAAAGACTTCAAGGCTATTCTTCAAGGTGGGCTATCTTCACTTGATCTTCAATATTGCAACTTGAGCCCAAATTGAATTGTCTTGAGTCCAAAAACCTTGTATTTGAGTGAGAGTACTTCTAGTATGATAATAAACCTGAAACACACTTAAACAATAATTGTTATTAGTACAAATAACTAATATATTTTGTAATCATCAAAATACACTAAACAAGGGTGATTGTAACCTTGGGCCAACAATCTCCCCCTTTTTGATGATGACAAAACATATAAGTTATTGAAACAAATAAAGGAGGAAAAGCTTGGAAAGCTCCCCCTCAAACAATGCTATGTATTTATCATGAATATGAAAAGCTATGTAAGCATACATAAAGCATTTAACAAACACAATAGTTTTTGTCCAAAAACTTAAATAAACACAAACTTCCTTTTTCTTCATGAAATGAAACTCAAATAGTATCAAACTTAAAAAAAAAGGTTAAACTTAAACACTTACTTAAACACTTATTTTCCAAATATCAACAAACTTCAAACTTATTCTCCCCCTTTTTGTCATAAATCAAAAAGGGTTAAAACAAAATAATTGAAAAACAATTTTTAATTTTAAGAATCTATAATACAAACATTCAACTCACCACAAATAAATGAAAATCTAGCATAGTCTAAAGGTTTAGTAAAAATATCGGCAAGTTGAAAATCGGTAGAAACATAATCAATATCAATATCACCTTTCTCATAATGATCTCTAAGAAAGTGATACCTAATGTCAATGTGTTTGGTTTTACTATGTTGATTTGCATTCTTTGTCATGTGAATAGTACTAGTATTATCACAAAATATTTTAACATGATCAAAATGTAAATCATAGTCAAGGAGAGTATGTTTCATCCAAAGAACTTGTGCACAACAAGCTCCGGCCGCAACATATTCCGCCTCGGCGGTTGATAGGGCTACCGAATTTTGCTTTTTGGAAGACCAAGATACAAGACAATTACCTAAGAATTGACATGTTCCACTTGTGCTCTTCCTATCTACCCTACAACCCGCATAGTCGGCATCCGAAAAACTCTTCATTTCAAATAATCCGGTTTTAGGATACCATAAACCCATTTCAATAGTGCCCTTAAGGTATCTAATTATGCGTTTAACCGCTATTATGTGAGACTCTTTAGGACAAGATTGAAAACGTGCACAAAGACAAACGGAAAACATAATATCCGGCCTACTAGCCGTCAAATAAAGCAAGCTACCAATCATGCTACGGTATAATTTAATGTCTACACTTTTACCTTGTTCATCCTTGTCAAGCTTTGTAGTTGTTGCCATGGGAGTTTTGCTTACTCTTGATCCTTCAAGCCCAAACCTTTTGATTAGTTCCTTTGTGTACTTGGCTTGATTGATGAAGATCCCATCCTTCCTTTGCTTGATTTGGAGTCCAAGGAAATAGTTGAGCTCCCCATCATAGACATTTCAAATTCATCCTTCATGCTTGATTCAAAAGCTTTGCAAAGAGATTCATTAGTAGAACCAAAAATAATATCATCCACATAGATTTGCACAATAAGAATATCTTTTTCTACATGTTTTGTAAACAAAGTTGTATCAATTTTACCTTTCTTAAAACCATTTGAAGTCAAAATGAAGAAAGTCTTTCATACCAAGCCCTAGGGGCTTGTTTTAAACCATAAAGAGCTTTATCTAATTTAAAAATAAAATCCAGATGTGTAGGATCAACAAACCCGGGGGTTGTTCAACATACACCTCCTCTTCAATAAATCCATTTAGAAAAGCACTTTTAACATCCATTTGAAATAATTTGAAATCTTTATATGAGGCAAATGCTAGTGTCATCCGTATGGCTTCAAGCCGTGCTACGGGTGCAAAGGTTTCTTCAAAATCGATCCCTTCGATTTGAGTGTAACCTTGGGCAACTAACCTAGCCTTGTTTCTAACTACATTACCCGATTCATCCAACTTGTTCTTAAAGATCCACTTAGTACCAATTGTTGGTCTATCGTGGGGCCTAGGAACAAGGTGCCAAACTTGGTTGCGCTCAAATTGATTGAGCTCCTCTTGCATGGCTAGCAACCAATATGAATCGGCCTCGGCTTCGAGGACATTTTTGGGTTCAATATGAGAAATGAATGCATAGTTATCACAATAGTCATGAAGTCTAGAGCGAGTGGTTACCCCTTTTGATACTTCACCTATGACGAGGTCCTTGGGATGATGCTGATTGTATCTCCAATCCTTTGGTAGTGGTTGAGTAGGCTCCTCCTCATGTGTTTGATTTTCATTCCCTTGTGCCTCTTCCACTTTAGCTTTGCTTCCTTCATCATCCTTTGGTTTGTCTCCCATAGTAGAAGCATCCTCCAAGGTCACTTTCTCCATGCCTTCATCCAATGCATCTATTTCTACAACATTCTTAACAAACTTGTTAGATTCCTCAAACTTAACATGAATAGACTCTTCAATAGTCAATGATGATCTAATGAAAACTCTATAAGCTTTACTAGTATTTGAGTAACCTACAAAAATAGCCTCATAAGATTTAGGATCAAATTTTCCCAAATTATCTTTTGTATTTAAAACAAAACATTTGCATCCAAAAACTTTAAAATAGGAAACATTAGGTTTTCTAGAGAAATACATTTCAAAGGAAGTTTTAGTAGTATTTTTACATAAGAAAACGCGATTTGATATGTAGCATGATGTATTAACGGCCTCGGCCCACAAATAATGTGGTAGACCATATTCACTTAGCATTGTCCTAGCCATCTCTTGTAATGTTCTATTTTTCCGTTCAACTACTCCATTTTATTGTGGAGTTCTAGGACAAGAAAGTTCATGCTTTATTCCATGCTCATCACAAAAGTGGTAAAGGGTTGGTTAATGAATTCACCTCCTCTATCACTTCTTATTCTCAAAATCAAAGAATCCTTTTCTTTTTCTACTCTTTTCTTAAAAGTTTGAAAATAAGAAAATGCTTGGCTTTTATGTTCAAGAAAGAAAACCCAAGTAAACCTTGAAAAATCATCAACCAAAACATAAGCAAATCTATTCCCACTTAGACTTTTAGTTTGTGTTGGGCCAAATAGATCCATATGGATTAACTCCAAAGGACGTGATGTCATGATATCCTTAATTGACTTGAAAGAGGACTTAGTTTGTTTCCCAAATTGACATGCGTCACAAACTCGGTCCTTTTCAAAATTCAAGCAAGGAATACCTTTCACCATTTCCTTTGTGTTTAACCTAGAAATGTGATCAAAAGAAATATGCCCTAATCTCCTATGCCACAACCAAGAGTCATCATCGAGGGCTTTCAAACAAGTAATATTACAAGACATATTTAACATATCAATCATATAAACATTACTTTCACGAAAACGGAAAATACACAAACATTAGAAATTCTATCAATTACTTTACAAGCAACATTATCAAAAACAATATCAAAACCTTTATCACATAGTTGACTAACACTCAAGAGATTATGCTTGAGACCATCAACTAAAACTACATTTTCAATTAAAGGAGAGGTGCCAAGTTTTACATTACCAATACCGATGATTTTACCCTTGGCGTCATCTCCGAAGGTGACGGTGTCACCTTCATGATATCTTGATAGGGTTGCAAAGTTGTTGATGTCCCAAGTCATGTGCCTTGAGCAACCGCTATCAAGATACCACAAACCTCTACGTCGTTGGGCTTTGGAAAGTACCTACATCATTTAAAACAATTGTTGACTTTGGTACCCAAACTTTCTTGGGTCCTTGAAAGTTAGTGTTACGAACCCAAACATTATGATGTGATGCACTTAGTCTATCATAACAAAAATTAGCTAAGTGTCCTTTCCGCCCACAATGTGAACATGAGTACACTTTTCTATACATGAAAGCATGATGTGTATGTGTAGTGTGAGCATGTTTTGGGTTTTGCCATGTTGTTTAGGTTGTGTAGCATGAACATGAACATGAGCATGGGCATTTTTCTTTGGGCTTGTTTCTTAGGAAACATAGCCTCAATTTTCTTCTTGTTAAACTCACAATCTTTCAAAACAACACTTAAAGAATCTAATCTTTCCTTAAGCATATAAACTTCATTTGAATCAATTAGTGGGGCCTTACCTTTGCAAGAAATCTTATATTTTCAAAATCATTTTTAGTAGTGGCCAAAGTGGAAACCAAATCATCTTTTCCTTTGTAAGAGTAAAAACTTGAAGACTTAAAGATTCATTATCCTTTTTCATTTTAAGATACTTTTTCTTTAAGAAATCATAGTTTTGAGATAACTCAACAAAAGCTTCTTCTAACACATCCATAGAAAGTTCATTATCATGAGAAGGGGAAGAGGTTACCTTGCTTGTGCCTTCATTAGCCATGAAGCACATGTTGGCGGTGTCGATCTCTTCTTCGGATTCGGTCTCCGAATCCCAAGTTGCCTTCATAGCCTTCTTCTTGTAAGGCTTCTTTGAAGTGGAGGGCTTAGCTTTGTCCGGACACTCCGCCACAATGTGTCCGGGCTTTTGGCAATTGAAACAAGTGATCTTTCTTTCTTCTTTGCCTCCTTGCCATCTTCTTCTACCTTGGTACTTCGCCTTGTTGTACATCCTCCGGACATTCTTAACAAGGAGTGAGAGCTCCTCATCATCTTCTTCTTCATCATCTTCATCGGAGTGTGTAGCTTGGCTCTTGAAGGCGATGGTCTTCTTTTTGGAAGGAGCCATATCCTCCCTTGCTTTCCTTTCTATCTCATGGGTTTTGAGGTTCCCAATGAGACCTATGAGCTCCATCTCTTCATTGTCGTTGAGTTCCTTCAAGGTTGTAGCTTTAACTTCCCATGAAGGAGGAAGAGCCCGGATGATCTTCCTTACTCTTTGATCATTGTTGATATCTTCACCTAAAGAAGAGAGTCCATTAGTAATCTTGGTAAATCTTGTAACCATATCATCTATGGTTTCATTTTCTTGCATGCTAAATGTTTCATATTGAGACCGAAGAAGGTCAATTTTAGCCTTCTTTACTTGTGAGGTCCCCTCATGAGTGACTATCAAGTGTGACCAAATCTCAAATACGGATTTGCAATGTATAACCCTAGTTATGTCATCATCATTTAGGGCTTGAAGAAGTGCATAGTGAGCTTTGGCATTGGCATCGAATTCCTTAGTCTCTATTTCGGACCAAGTGGATTCGTCACCGGGGGGTACACTAAAGGACTTAGTCACGGCCTTTGCAACTCGGCTACCTAGAGATTGCAAGAACACGGTCATCTTAACTTTCCATATGGGAAAGTTAAGTCCATCAAATTTAGGAGGGGTCTTAATTCCATCGGCCATTTTTACTTATATGAATATGAATGAAATGATTAGCAAATTAGGATCTTCTCTAAGGTTGTTAAACCAAATCCTAGAGTCCAAGTTCTGATACCAATTGAAAAACACCTAGAGGGGGGGTGAATAGGTGTGAATGCTAATCTAATGATCTTTTTAAACTTTTAATAAAATGAGTGATGCAACGATCTCTTAAAAACACGACTAAGAGCCGAATACCCCTTGCGAGGTTCTGAACTCCTTCCTCCCAATTCCCTTAAAATGGGTTAGAGGTGCGCAATGCAACCGTGTTGTATTGAGGTGTGATCGATCAATGCCAAGTATGATGATGAGAAATGAAATGCACACAATGTAACACAACAAGTATAGCAAGTAAAGTAAACAAGACAAGATTGCACAAGTAAAGGGTTAGTTCTCAAGCAAATAATTCAAGACAATATAAAGCAAGAGAAATTGAAAGTAAGAATAACGCAAAGGCAATCGCAAACAAGATGATTTGTTTCGAGGTTCGAGCACACTTGCTCTAGTCCCCGCCTTCACCTCCGTGAAGGGTTTCCACTATCCACCGAGGATGCCTTTACAATTGGTCTACCGAAGACCGAGCACCGAGCTCCACCAAGTACAAAGGACCTCTACCGAAGAGGTTGCTCCACAAGAAGGAATTACAAGAACAAAGTGATCACAACTTGATCACTACACTTTTTCTCAATCTCTTTTACAAACACTCTCACTTCAATTACAACTTCACTATAGAATGATTATAGGATTTTTGGCTCTATGAAGTGTGGTGAGAAAACTTCAGTTGTAGAGTGATATAGAGAATCAACCACAACTGAAAAACAATCTTGAAAGAGTAGGAATTGAAAGCTTCAAACAATTTTTCTTTTCTCTTTTGAAAACAACAAAACTTGAGGATTTTTCTAAGTGATATGAAGGAGAGACTTCTCCTCTATTTATAGGGTTGAAAATAAGATAAAAACATTTTCTTTTCACCTAATTCAACCTGCAAAAGCACCCCAACAACTCTCCAAAAGTCTGTTAAAACAGAAAAAGAAAACAGATTTTCAGAAAATCCCAAAGAGGAAAGAGCCGTTGCTAAGTTGCAGGCTTGGCGGTCGACCGGTCCGGTCGACCGCCAGCCTAGCTGGAAGTAGCCGTTGGCTCCCGGTCGACCGGTCCGGTCGACCGACCCAAAAGGAGAAAACACAGTTTCCTTCTTCCGGTCGACCGGTCCGGTCGACCGAAAATTCCCGAGAGCAGAATGCTCTCCGTCGGTCTACCGGTCCGGTCGACCGACGGACATGCACAAACAGTGCATGTCCAGACACAGCACCGGTCGACCGGGCCGGTCGACCGATGTTGCCTGAAACTGAAAAACTGGGCTGTTTTGAGTTAGAAAAATTTTGATAAATATTTTAAAATACATATAGCTAAGTATTATGCAGAAAATAGTTTATACACATGTTTTAAACAAGTTTTCAAGATATAAAGCTTTGGTACATGTATATATAAACTAAGGCATAAAACTTAGAAATAACCATTTTCAATAACCATTTACAAAACATAAGAAATACATGAAACAAGTGTGTGTGCAAATCCTAGAGCCAAATTTCCTATATTCAAACTTTAACATTCTAAACTTACAAACTTTCTAAAAGACTTCAAGGCTATTCTTCAAGGTGGGCTATCTTCACTTGATCTTCAATATTGCAACTTGAGCCCAAATTGAATTGTCTTGAGTCCAAAAACCTTGTATTTGAGTGAGAGTACTTCTAGTATGATAATAAACCTGAAACACACTTAAACAACAATTGTTATTAGTACAAATAACTAATATGTTTTGTAATCATCAAAATACACTAAACAAGGGTGATTGTAACCTTGGGCCAACAATAATTAGGATTTTTTTACACTTGGTCAAAATAAGATAACTTGTTTGATTTTTAGGCTTAGGAAGAACATTTGCGAAAGTAAATTAGTCTTGAACTTTACCTTGAGGAAAATGCACACTTTAAACATATACACACTTAGGGCTCAAAAACAAAGATTCTTAAGTCTTATAAAAATAGAAAGAAAAAATATATATAATAAATAAATAAATTTAATTATTGATTAGATAGGTGTTTTGACTTAATCAAGCCTTAGTATTTATGTGAAAGATGATTAAATAAGTTTTAAAAATATAGATATATATAAATTCTTTGATTAAGCTTGGTATTTGTGCCTCATGAATCATAAGTATTCATGCCTAAAAGGGGTACATTTTATAAATAAAAATTCTTAGTTTCGTGGCCTTGTTTGCTCGAGTCCTTAAGTTCTTAGGATATTTTCTCACCCCGTGCCCTAAGACCGTTTGGTTTGGGAGTCACCGATTAAAGGCTCGTTACATGAGCAGATTAAAAAGCCTAATAGAACTAAGGAATAATATCACTAAATTAAGAAAAAGAAAAAGAAAAAAGAAAAAATAATAAGGCATAAGAGTTAGAGTTAAAGAACCCCAAGTCAAAATTTTACGGTCATAAAGGTGTATATGACTTAGGGTAAAATAATAGATTAGATGAGAAATACAGTTTGACTCTTTACTTTGATTGATAACAATTTTTTGAATAGAGACTAAGTTTAGAAATGAAGAATTCGGTTTTCTTATAACATATAGAATACTTGAACTCTTACAATATTACTTCAAAATTTTTTTCTCTTTCAAAATACTTTTCAAAAATACTAACTCTTTCTTTTTCTTTCTTTATGGATTTTGTGGGTGTAATCCACTGAAAACTCTCACGAGATAAACTCGTCCTCTAGGGGGAACCTAGAGGTTTAATGGCGTATTGCATAAGCTCAGTGCAATCGCGTGACCTGCGAAAGTGGTCTAATAATCTTTGATTTAGTTTTGTTGTTTTGCTCGAGGACGAGCAAAAGATAGGTATGGGCAAAATTTGATTGAGTTGGAACCTGCACACAAGAATACAGAATTTCAGAACTTTATAACAGCAGTGCAAGGTGCTCAATTATATCGCGATAGCAAGTGACTATGCGGATCGTGATCCACAAGGAGGGATAAGCGATGAAAGTTTTTTTAACAAGTTCTATTTTAAGTTACGATCAATGGTTAAAGATTTTTTTTTAGTTCTTTAAAAGAAAAAAGAAAATAGGTTAAAGTTAAGTTTGTAAGAAAGTGGTAGATTAAGAAGGTGGAGAAAATAGAAAATGGATATATATAAAGAAATTGAAAAGAGTGATAAAAGAGTTGAGAGATTGTGGTGTTGGTGATCTAAGCTAAAAGTTAAAAGAAAAGAAAGAAAGTTAAAACTTAAAAAAGTTACTTACCTCTTCGGCGCATGCTTACCTTTAACCCGTATCGTCGATGTACTTTTGTTTGAAGGCTAGCGTAGTATGACAAATAGGATCTTCTCCATCCCGATTTACACTATGAAATGAAGGGGCAAGCTACACTACCATAGAAATGGATATCCATCACCATAAGCCATCAGCGACACTTGCAAGGGCAAGGCAACTTCAAGACTATCGGAGTCATTTGGATTCACAAACACAGAAGAGAGAAGCAAATAAAAACAAGAATAGAAAACAAAAGAAAACTTCGATTCGATTCAAATAATAATGAAAGAAAAGATTACTTACACCGGTGTCACCCTCAGTACAATCTTGTTCTCATTCCTCTATGAAAATCTCCTCTCCTCTCAGTTACATAAAGAAAATAAAAATTACATAAAATAAAACTAAAAAATAAAGTTACAAATTACAGAATAGCTTAACTTCTACTTTCTACTTGGTCGTTCCATGTAGTCTCCGAAAACCCTGTATTTATAGGCAGAAATGGAATAAGGAGAAGAATATACATCTGGGGTATTTGGCGCTTCCCTAGATTCCTTGGGATTGCCATGAATTCTCAAGGATAGCTGCAGATCCGCGGCACTATTCTGCCCAAATGACCAGATCTTGGGGGAGCATATCTTGATCCTTTTGTTATATTGTCATATCCACTTGGTTTCTCTATTTGGGTTTTGAATTTGACGATATCTTCAGTTGATCTATAGCTTTAACCACTTGATTCATCAAAAACTGAATTTAACCGACTGAATTTGGAATCATCCTCTTTTAACAAAATAAATCTAGTTAAATCTGAATTTAACTGATATTTATTTGATTTTATCCTCTTTCTCCCCATGACTATCTTCTGCAAAATAGACATTTAAGACAAGAATTTTAGCAGATTTATTACATGATAAATGTGAAAATGTAAGAAAGAATAATGCAATAAATGTGTAATCACACCCCACACCTATATTTTGCTCGTTCTCGAGCAAAACATCAAAATCTAAACCTAAGAAATTATTAGACCACTTTCGCAGGTCATGCAATTGCACTGAGTATGTGCAACAGGCCGTTAAACCTTTAGGTTTTCCCTAGAGGATGAGTTTTGTCTCGTGACGATTTTCAGTAAATTGCATACATAAAATTCATAAAGAAAGAAAAAGTAAAGTATTAATATTTTTGAAAAGTATTTTGAAAGAGAGACAATATTTGAAGTATTATTGTAAGAGTTCAAGTAATCTATAAGTTATAGAAAAATCAAACTTTTCATTCCTAAACTTAGTCTCTTATTCAAAAACCTGTTATCAATCAAGGTAAGGAGCCAAACTGTATTTCTCATCTAGTTTATTATTTTACCTTAAGTTATTCATCTTCGTGACTATGAAATTTTTATTAAGAGTTCTTTAACTCTAACTCTTATGCCTTATTTATATTTATTTTTGGTGGTATTATTCTTTAGTTTTATTAGGCTTTCTAATCTGCCCATGTAACGAGCCTTTAATCGGTGACTCTCAAACCGAGCGGTCTTAGGGCACCGGCTGAGAAAATACCCCAAGGACTTAAGAACTCGAGCAAACAAGGCCACAAAACGAAGGATTTTATTATATGAACCCTTTTAGGCGTGAATACTTATGTTTTATGAGGCACAAATACCTAGCTTATTCAGACGATATATATATTATTCTCTTTATTTTTCTTTTTTTCTTTTTATAAGGCATAAGAATCTTTATTTTTGAACCCTAAGTGGGTAAGTGTATAAAGCATGCATATATCATTAAGATAAAAAATAAGACTAAATTACTTTTTCAAATTTTATTCCTAACCTTAAAAATCAAACAAATAATCTTATTTTGACCAACTATAAGAAATCTTTAATTATGATTCTCCTATTCCATAAAATTGACTTAATTTCTTACAAAGAATATGTCAAAATATTATTTCTATTTTCAAAAAGTTTTTAAAGGTAAAGAAAATGTTAATAATAATTTTTAATAATAAAAGGAAAGCCTAAGTTATGTTAGAACCCTCCCCACACCTATCTCATGCATTGTCCTCATTGTATGAATTAATGCATAGATGCATGAAAAAGAAAAAACGGAAGGAAAATATTACCTTATAGTGGTGGTTCCAGTGGTGGTTAGATTGGGCCAAGCGTTGCTACCCAATCAAGCTAATGTGGTGGTTCACGGAACCCACCTTTATTGACCTCTTTTCTATTTACATATTTACAGTTCCCAATATGAATAGGATCATGAGATATCCTATCTTGAAACTTACTCCCTTTACATGACCATTCTTAAAAAATCATCACGGAGTCATATGGTCTATACCTATGTCCAACAAAAGAATGTGACTTGGTTAAATGGTTGACTTGGACTCAAGAATGATAGGTTCAGGAACCAATACTAACTCGAAAAAATCAACTTTGGGTTCGAGAGTTAGTTTGGTTCAAGAGTTGAGTCCAAATCGAAGAATTAAAATTCATATTCTTTTCACATCAATGAACTGTAATTATCCAAAAGTGGTGATTCCATTTCTAGATCTATGGGTACGGGAATAAATGTTGACTCGGGAAATTGGTCCAAATTGGATAACAATACTGAAGTCAACATAGATTCGAAGATGGAAACTGAATCACAAAGTTAGGGATCAGGTTCACATTCATAATCAAGTTCAATCTCATTAAAATGAAAACTTGCCAATTTGTCAATGGGCTGATATTGGTCAAGTTCAAGATTTTGTGGTGAAATTAAATCTTGCTCAAAGTCTTCGAGATACCGTGATTCTTAGTTTTCATCAATATGGTTGGAAGTGTCGAGAATGGTCAAAGATTGGGTAGGGAGAGTTTTATTATTCCTACGCATATTTTTCTATCTACTAAGTCTTGCTTCTATCATATCGAGTGGATCATTTTGGAATTGAAGCATGGATTCCATATTCTTTTCAAAGTCGGCATGTTCTTCTTGAAAAATAGAGTAAGGATCTGTGACTTGAAAATTTTGACAGGATTTTGAGTCTTCTAAAATTTGAATTCATCGATCAAGCTCGTCTAAGGCTTCCATCCTCTTTTCCCAGTTAATTGATTCTTCTAATGGTTATTTGGGAGAAGGAGTATATGAAGCTGAATGTTGGTAAGGTGGTTGACAATATGACTCGGGGGAGTTGTATCCCCATTGACTCTGTGAAGAGTAGTGATGATTATTTCAGTCTTGTTCATAATATTGGGCTGGGGCATTATTGATTCGGATAAGACCAATCCGACATACTAGGTTGGTTAAAGTTATGATATGTCGGGTTGGTAATATCCGAAAAAGAGGTCGAGGTGTAACATGGATTACCATTAAAATTGAAAAAATTGTTGTTATAATCCATATCACACAAGAAATGTCAAAATCAAATAAAGAAAAACAAACAAACAAAAAGAAAAAATCTAACCTAAGTTAGGGTAAATCTTAGACCTATACGACTCCTAACTGGTTAGACTGTCCACGGGGGTATATTGTTAAATCTGACCACAAGTTAATCAGTCAGGTTTGGGTATGATCAGTGGGAGGTATCCGTGCCTAAGCAACGGGCCTAATTATGCCAAACCACCAACCTTTGGAGTTCACCCCTCAATCCTCAACCTTAGACACCGATTTGGTAAGAGTCAAATTCAAATCAACTTTCCCTTAGGTCAGTCTTCTATATAAGTCCGAGATGTCCCTACGGTCAACGTCTACTCAGTTTTAGTTAGGCTGGGGTTAGTGAGTGAGGAGATTGTTTGTGGGCTAAAGGAGGGTAATGACTTCCCCACCTTATCTTGTTTATAGGACAAGCCATTAAGATTAATTGTACAAAGTGTGCAGGATATAAAGAAGTAACATTCAACAAGTAAATAGTCACTCAAGAATATTTCCTAAACTATATGCTATGCATACGTACCTTTTGCTCCAGCACTCTTCAACAGTAATATAAAATATAAACGAATTTGACACGCGTCTAAATGCAAAGTCTAAACTATTTTTAGCATTTAACAAATATCATTTTACTGTTGATGTTAGAAAGTAAGTACAGTGAGTTAATCAAGAAAATAGATAGCTGCAGAAATTTAACTTTACAATTTAGCCAACCTGTAAAAATACAGGTAGTAGTTCATTCAGATTGCCACTGGAATATAGAAAATCTGAGGGGTTCTTGGCTCTGCTTTCTTAAGCAGAATGCAGAGCCACTTATATGTCTACTGCAGCAAAAAATTCCTTGTTGTTAAACATGTACACATATGCCAAAATTTGATTAATGTTTTACCTGCACAAAAGAATACAAAATTTCAGAACTTAAAAATAGAATGTTCAAGTACTCAATACTACTACTATAGCAAGTGGCTATGCGGGTAGTGATCCACAAGGAAGGACTAGCGATGGAGGCTTTTTTAGCAAGTTCTCTTTTAAGTTACTATCAATGGTTAAAGATCTTCTTTAGTTCTTTAAAAGAAAAGAAAAATAAGTTAAAATTAAGTTAGGAAGAAAGTGGTAGATTGAGAAGGTAGAGAAAATAGAAAATGGATATATACAAAGAAATTGAAAAGAGTAATAAAAGAGTTGAGAGATTGTGGTGTTGGTGATCTAAACTAAAAGTTAAAAGAAAAGAAAGAAAGTTAAACCTAAAAATTACTTACCTCTTCGTGCTCATATACCTTGAATTCGTAGTTACGACTTACCTACTTTTGAAGGCGATCAAGCATGGCGTGTAGGATCTTCCCTATTACCGATCTACATTATGAATAAAAGGTCAAGCTAAACTAACAAAAGAATGGTTGTTCATCACCATAGCCAACAAGGGCACTTGCAATGGCGAAGCAGTCTTGAGGCTATCAGA
The DNA here is from genome assembly GCA_038442645.1 of Agave tequilana. Classification (NCBI taxonomy): domain Eukaryota; kingdom Viridiplantae; phylum Streptophyta; class Magnoliopsida; order Asparagales; family Asparagaceae; genus Agave; species Agave tequilana. Next base: position 29,165 of record JAVJIF010021001.1, read on the forward strand.
TTCACTTAGATTGCAACACATCAGAGGAAAGTAAATGAAAACAAGATTAAAGAAGAAAATTTTTTTGATTCGATTCAAATAACAAAAGAAAAGGCTTACTTATACCAGTGTCACCCTCAGTACAAATTTGTTCTCATTCCTCCATGAAACTCGTCTCTAATCTCAGTTACATAAAGAAAATTGAAAATTACATGAAAAAAATTAAAACCTACACTAAAAAGAATGAAAAACTGGCCTAAAATCTATCTCTACTTGGTCGTTCCTTATATGCTGAGAAATCCCAGTATATATAGGAAAAAACCTAACAGAGCGTACGAAGATAGGGGGAGCAAATACTCTCCCAATAGAATTAACAAAGCCGGGCCGCGTTTCTGCAGCCTGGGTGTGGCCAGGTGGCCACACCCGAGGGGTACAGCTCCTAGATTTGCGATTTCCCTTTATCTAGTTCTAGATTTCCCATTTCAGCTCCTCGATTTGACGAAACGGCCTTTAATCTTTGCCTTTAACCAATTGATTTATAAAGATTTGTTCTAACGATTTTCGACCGATTTTATATTCTCTGATTTGCCTTGATCTGTCCTGATCTTCTAATTTTGAATTAATTCTGAATTAAATCAGAATTTTAATGGGCTTTTGGGCTCGTTTCTCTTCCCTTTCCTTTAGCAATAGGCCTGCATATAAATTAAACAATAAATAGTATTAAAAACAGAGTTTATTATATAATAAGTATGAGATTGTGATATTAATTATGCAATATCAGCGACCAATCTGTGATCATGTCATGTTTCCAATTCTTGTATTGTTACAAATTTATTTTTCAAAGTTTTGATACATATCTAGGCTAGCCAACAAGATAAAGGATGGGAGATAGGTTGACCAATAGGTGGACAAACTAAGAATAATATGGATAACTTCACCCATTCGTTGACAAGTTGACGTATAAGTGAACAGATTAAGCCTAAGATTCATATTAATGAAAAAAATAGACAGAGTAAAATAGGAAGACGTACCCAACAAATCATTTATGCCCACGTGGGAAGGTTGAGAAGATCACTAGGTTCATGTTGCCCTTCATCTACTCTCTTCTCTCCTCTTTTCTCTTCTCCCTTCTATTCTCTCCTCTCATATCTCATCTCTTCTCTTCTCTTTTGTCCTCTCTTCTTTCCCTTTATTATTTTCTGCTTACTTTTTTACTTCCTTCTCTTTTACCTTCTCTTCTCTCTTCGCCTTCTCATAACGTTCCAGGTGTTGTTCGAAAACGAGGTGAACATCCTTTCTTTTCTGCTTCAATGTGTTGTGATGAAGGGAACCGACGGTATGACCCATCTCGACCCAATTTGTCATGAGTGGAAACTCTTTGCTGTGCTGAATAGGTTACCTTTAACCAATGATATGATAATATTATAGCCGCCAACAAGGCAGACAAGTTCGCTCAGTTGGTGAATAGAAATATGAAAAGATGGACAAAATTAAACCAAAGCTAGATTCTTACATTAAACCAGGACAAAACATCTTGTCATGTACTTGATGTCCTTATTTTGCCTATCAGCTCATCTTTCAAGGGTTTTCTTGGCATTATTCACTCCTTTGACTGTCGCCTCATGGATTGCGACAGCCCACGCTGTGCTTAGACATCTTCAGGCTATGAAAGTATAAGAAAAGATGTCTGAGGATGGCTTGCTTGGTGTTCGGGAGCCATATCACGCTCAGCTTGTAGAGGATTTGTAGCTGAACGAACTCCTCAATGTCCTCCTCGTTCTCAATGAGTTTTCGCAAGAGGTCCTCTACATAGGGCCTGTTTGTTTCGTTGCAAAACGTCACAAGTCGTAAGTCGTAAAATGAGAATGGAAAAAGTGAACTATAGCAGAGAAAATATATTGTGTTTTACGGTGTTTGGTTGATAAAGTGAAGTGTAAATAGAAAAGTATATTGTGTTTTACGGTGTTTGGTTGGTAATGTAAAAGTGTAAGTGGAAAAGTTGACCACAAAATTAACTGTAGCAGTGATTTAAATATTATAAATACTATTAAATTAAATCTACTATTGCAAATTAAATTGTATTAATAAATTTGAGATAAAAAATTAATAATCTTAATATTTTATTTATAACATTAATATTAATAAAATATTAGTATAAATAGTAAAATATTACTAAAATATTAACTAAATAAATAATATAAAATTTTAAGAAAATCTAAACATTAATAAAATTTTAAGAATATAATAAAATATAAATTTTAAAAAATCTTACAACAATAATAAAATATAGTTATAATATTATAATATAAAAATACATGAAAATTATTATAATATAAATTTTATTATAATATTATTGTAATATTATAGAATTATAAAATTAATAAAGTAAAATATAATTATAATTTAATAATAAATTATCATTATAGTATTATTATACTGTATTATTATTACAATATTAACATAATAAAATATTAATATAATAATGAAATATATTATGATATTAATAAAGTAATTTTTTATATTAAAAAATAAATAATTAAATATATAGTAATTTTATATTAAAGTATAATATTGTTATATTAATAAAATATTAACTCTAAATAAAATAATAAAAAATGGAATAAGTATTAATAAAATAATAAAGTATTAAATAAAATATTAAATTAAAATAGTAAAATATTAAATATTAAAACAATATTAAAAACAATAAAAAATTAAAGATTAAAAATATAAAATAATTAAATAATTAAATAAGAAATTGAACACTATTTAAAATATTAAATATTTAATAATATTAAATTATATATTGATTATCAAGTAATTATTTTGAACTGTAAGTGTACTACAAGTGAGAGTTACATGACCACAAAATTAACTGTAGCAACTGCAAGTGGGAAAATATGAGTGTAAAAGTGAGATTTACATGACCACAAAATTAACTGTAGCAACTGCAAGTGGGAAAATATGAGTGTAAAAGTGAGATTTACATGACCACAAATTTAACTGTAGCAACTGCAAGTGGGAAAAGAAGAGTTGCATTTTGTAACTTATTTTTCAGCGAAACAAACAACAGAAAATGAAAAAAAAGCTTTACGACTTACGTTTTGCGGCATTTTGCGGGGAAACAAACACGCCACCTCTGCTTCTTGCTACTTTGCACCTTCCCCCTGCGCTGCTTCTTTACTGCTGCTGCCGACATCCCCTCACCCTCTTCCTCCTGCTTGGGCTTCTCCCAAACCTTGTTTTGGAAATATTTTATGCATAGGAGGTTGTCTTGCTCTTCTTCTTAATACTATTGACTATAGGGAGGGAGAAAGGTGTGCTTTTCAATCCAATCGGGCGTGAAGATACACAACTTGTCATCGAACCAAAACATTTGGGACTTCTTATCAAAGCTCTTCACAACCCTTTATGTTGTTGCTCGATCGACAGGGGGCGGTCCAAGGTCCGCATAGAACTTGAATGGACATGTGCCAAATGCATCAAGACAGGCTTGTTTGATGCGAGGTAGAAGCTCCTTCATAAACGAGGAGTATGCTGAAATCCGCGAAGTTGGACGAAGGTCTTTCCTAGTTTCCTTCTTCTGCTTCTTCGGCTCAGGAGTATCTTTACGAAATTTAATGAAATGGACAAAGTTTAGACAAATGTATAAGCTACCATAATGAGGTGGACGAACTCAAGTATAAGGTGGTGGACAAGCTAAAGTATAGATGGATAAACTCAACTGGAAGGCGGACAAGATACAATATAGGTGGAGAAACTCAAATACAAAGTAGAAAAGCTAAGTATAAGTGGACAAACTCAAGACAAACTCAAGTATAAGATGGAGAAAACCTAATTAAACGTGGATAACAAACAAGAGGTGGCCAACAATTGAGTAAGCGTCAAACGCGGACAAAGTGTAGCACAAAGGCGAGCGGTAGACACTGTAACACAAATGTGGACAAATTCATAGCACATTTTACATACATTTAATAAGGTGGACAAAATAGTAAACAGACCTACTTCAAGTGTGGACAAATATAACAACAACTAAGCCATTTGTTCTAAGTATTTGGGGTAGGCTACATGAATCAAAAAAGAATTACGCCGGATTGGGCACATGTATCATCTTTCTCCACTCATTCCTATCGAGCAATAGGCCTTCACTAAGACCTTTAGCTTCTATATCTTGTCTTATTACCTCCATTCATGTTTTATTCGGTCTCCCTTACGCTCTTTTAACTTGACCTAAATTGATATGCTCTACTCGCCGGACTGGCGCATCTGTAAGTCTACGTCACACATGGCCAAATTATCGTAGGCGATTTTCTCTCAGCTTCTCTTCTATAGAAGCTACACCTATCTTAGTACGAATATTCTCGTTTCTCACCTTATCTCTCCGCGGACAAATTTGTGACATAAATGTGGACAGTGTAATACAAATGTGGACAAATTAATTCAAGTTGTTAAACAACATACTTCACTTAAGTGTGGTGGAACATTAATTACATAGATAGAGAAGTGCTCACATGTCACTAGCCTCAAGCTCTGCCATCTTCTCCACTACGGTGACTGAAGAGACCTTTGCTGGGATTTCCTCTTGTTAACCGGGGACCTTTGGCTCTTAAGGCTGCAAAGCACTTGGCTTATGATGCGCGCGACCGTTTCCTCGTCATTATCACCAACACTATCACCACCAGTACTCGTTTAGTGTGTCGGCTCTGGTTGTTCACCATTGGGGCATGCGTCGAATCACCCGTCTCAGAAAAGGGATCCATAGCCGCCGAGTTGAAGGTTGAGGGTTGAGGGATCCGCCAACGGAGACGCCGAGGTTGAGGGTTCCGTCGGCGATGGTTCCACAGCCGAATCGGATGACATTGTGACTTGGCGAAGAAAACCATCGGATGAACGACTAGCTTACATTGGGTGGATATTTACGTGAAAATTTTCAGAAAATTTAGGGAAAATTGGACAGGGTCTGGGAGAATTAAAGAGAGGTTGAAGGAGATGAGATGGTAGACAAATTTTTTTTTGAGGAGGGGTTGATGATTATAAACTACATGAAGTTATTTGGTACTAATCAAATTTAAGTGTTTTTAAGTATTTCAGGTTCAAAGAATATTTTGGTGTGTTCTTCCTCAAAAGGAAGATATTGTTGTCTCAAAATCACTCAAGAAAAGGAAAAGGGTTTGAATTTGGACGATCAAGATTTGCATTTGGAGAAACCCTCTTGAAGATTGCTTGAAGACATATAGATCGTATGTGAAAAAATACAATGTTTAAAGTAAAAAAAAATGTAGAATTAATGCTCAAGAAGTCACACACAAAAATAAAAGTTTTTAAAATACAAATTTTCACATCTAATTTTTCTGTTTTGGTATTTTACAAGGTTTGATGTTTGATACGTGTCGAATATTTTTTCAAATTTATATATCATGTTTCTATCATGTATCACATAGCCTATGTATTGCCAAATTATTTTTCAAACAATTATAAAATATTTGAAAACGAGTTTAATTTCAAAAAACTACCTGAACTTATGTTTTAGGCTTGGTCGGTCGACCGGACCTCGGGGCCATATGTGACCTTCAGCCTGTGCATGTCGTGCATGTCTGTCGGGCGACCGACCAGTCGACCGGGCGGTCGACCGACTGGCACCAGTTTAGTCTCGGTTGGAGATCGCTCGATCGGGCAGTCGACCAACGTCAACGGTTAGTTCAAAAAATCAAACTACCAGTCAACCGATCGGTCGACCGAAGTTTTGACAGTGCTACAGTAACAGATAGTTTTTAAATTCTGGGATTTTTAACTTATTCCTCAACGAATATTGTCCCCGATTTTGGACCTAATCTCTTTCCCAATGACCTAATAAACTATTCTAACAGTGTTTTATCACTTACCTATATGTATAGTTCACTAGGAAATGATTAAAATAAGAAAATATTTTGATTTTGGGAAATATTTTAAAAAATCAAGTTTATTCAAAGGAGAAAGTTTTCAAGTTTTTTTGCTTCGAGTGCTCTCATTTTCAAACCAATTTTTACAAGTTTTCAGCTCTTAAATTCATTCATTTCAACTGAATTTTCTCTCTCACAAACTTCTTGAGCTTCACTTCTCATTATATACTAAAGGAAGTTGTAAAAGAAAGTGTTTGTGATCTTTGTGGTTACCAAGAGCTTGTAAACTTTATTGGTTTTGTGTTACCTCTTTTGTAGAGGATTGAGAGTTAGAGTTGTTTACTCCGATCTTATGTAAACTATTGTAGCTTCTTTGTGGAGGCTCCTTTGTGGAAAGATCCTTAGTGGATATTAAAATCCTTCACGTGGTAAAGCGGGGACGTAGAGCTTTATATTTGAACCTTAAAACAAATCTCTTGTGTCTGTGATTGCTTTCTTTCTTACTCTACTCTACTCGCTATTGATTATACTTTTGGTTTACATTCATTTTCACTTGCTATTCATTACTAGCATCATTTTTACTTATCGGCTTTCACTCTCTCAATCAAGAAGGCAATTGAGCACCTCAACTCATTATCTAGAAGAATATATAGGAGAAGTTCTAGATCTCTTCATAGGGAATCTGGCTTCACTTCTTTATTTGAGTTGACCGTTTATATCATTCATTTTATAATTGTTGCATTTCTTCATTATTGACTATTAGATTAGCACTACACCTATTCACCTCCCTTCTGCTGCACTTTCAATTGGTGTCAGAGCTTTTGGACTCTAGTTTTTGGTTTAACTACCTTAGAGAGATCCTTTACACTCATTCTATTGCACCATTTGCTTGATATGTCATAATCTACATGGCCGAAGGTATTAAGTCTCCACCCAAGTTTGATAAACTTAACTTTAGATGACTGTTTTCTTGCAATCACTAGGAAGCCGGGTTGCAAAGGCTATGACAAAACCATTTAGTTTACCCGATAGTGATGAGAACACTTGGTCCGAAATTGCCAGCAAGAAATTTGATGTAAATGCAAAAGCTCACTATACTTTTCTTAAATCCTTGAATGATGATGATTTTTCTAAGATAATTCATTGTAAATCCGCATTCGAGATCTTATCACACTTGGTTGTCACACATGAAGGAACTTCACAAGTCAAGAGAGTTAAGATTGATCTTTTGTGTTCCCAATATGAGAACTTTTCATGAATGAAGATAAATCTATTGATGACATGATTACCAAGTTCACTAAAATTACAAATGATCTTACTTCTTTAGGAGATGAGATAGACAATGACCAAAAAGTGAGGAAGGTGATTCGTGCTCTTCCATCATCTTGAGAGGTCAAGTCTACAACTTTGAAGGAGCTTAATGACAAAGAGGAGATGGAGCTCATTGGTCTCATTGGGAATCAAAAAACCCATGAGATAAAAAGAAAGGCTAGAGAGGAGAAAGCACCACAAAAGAAGAAGACTATTATTTTCAATTCCAGACCTACCATCTTCGATGATGAAGATGATGATCAATATAATGATGAAGATTTATCCCTTCTTATGAAAAATGTTAGAAGAATGTACAATAAAGCCAAATTCAACAATCGAAGAAGACAGCAAGAGTAGGAGGAAAAGAAAATAGTTTACTACAATTACCGGAATCCCGGACATGTCATTGTCGATTGCCCGGATACTAAGAGTAAACCCTCTACCTCCAAGAAGCCCTACAAAAAGAAGGTCTTGAAGGCAACATGGGATTCAGAGAGCGACTCTGAAGAAGAGGTGGACACGACTAATGTGTGCTTTATGGCAAATGAGAACACACATAAGGTAACATCCGAATCTTGTCTAGATGATTGTGATTATCTATGGATGAATTGAGTGAAGCTTTTGAAGAACTTTCCAATAACTATAACTTTCTTAAAAAGAAGTATTTGAAAATGAAAAAGGAAAGTGAACTTTATCAAAGTAAATTAGTTATCATTTTCAAAGAAGAAATGTTGTCTTTCACTCTTGAAAAGACACGAAAGGATTTCGATGCACACAAAATCTCTTGAAATCTAAATTTTCTATCATTGATGAAAATGAGATTTCTACTTTGAAAAATAAAATCAACGCTTTGAGCAATATTTTTAAAAAAAATGTGAATTTGACAAAGTTAGATTAGAATCCTTGTTTTAAAAGAGGCAAACTCATAAGAAACCACACACTCATCATGTATCGCACTCACAATCATGCTCAGACACAAACTCAATCACATGCTTATCATGTCACTCATGCGCATGCTCATCATGCCCACCCAAATCATGCATTTTTATATACCAAGGTGTATACATGCACCTATTATGGCCGCCAAGGTCATTTGGATAAGTTTTATTATGACAAAATGAATGCATGAAATAGTCATGTTTGGGTTCAAAAAAATAATATTTTAGGACCCAAGAAAGTTTGGGTACCAAAATTAATTACTACTTTACTTAATATAGGTACGCACCAAGGCTCCAAGATGTAGAGAGCGGTGATACCTTGATAGTGGTTCCTCAAGGCACATGACTTAAGATATCAATAACTTTGCCACTCTTTCAAGTATCATGAAAGTGACACTGTCACCTTTGGAGATGATCCAAAGGGTAAAATCATTGATATAAGTAATATCAAGATTGGCTCATCTCTTTAATTGAAGATGTTTTAGTATATGAATTTAAACATAATCCATTAAGTATTAATCAATTATGTAACAAAAGCTTAAGGGGTACTGTTGATGACTCTACTTGTGATGTTTTTGACAAAAAATCTAATACTTGTGTTCTTTTCGATTTTTGTGAAAATAATATTATATGATTAACATGTTAAATTTAAAGTGCAATGCCACTTTTTTGAATGCTTTTAACGAAGATTTTTGGTTATGGCATGGGAAACTAGGTCATATTTTGTTTGACCATCTATTCCGAATTAATTTTTAAGAAATCGGTAAAAGATTTTCCTAATTTGAAATTTAAAAAAGACCGCATTTGTGATGCGTGCCAACTTGAAAAATAAACCAAGTTCTCTTTCAAATCAATTAAGGATATGATGTCATTTAGACCTCTAGAATTGATACATATAGATTTGTTTGGTCCAACTAAAATCAAAAGTCTTAGTAGTAACCGTTTTATTTTTATTTTAATTGATGATTTCTCTAGATTTTCATGGGTTTTCTTTTTAAACACGAAGATGAAGCTTTTTCACATGTTCATTTTTTAGAAAAAGGATTGAAAAAGAAAAGGATTTTTTGATTTTACGCTTAAGGAGTGATAGAGGCATTAGATTCATCAACCATTTTTTATCACTTATTGTGAAGAAAATCAAATCAAACAAGAATTATCTTGTCCTAGAACTCCACAACAAAATGGAGTCATTGAAAAGAAGATTCATATTCAATAAATGAATAGGACAATGATTAGTGAATAAAGACTCTCTCAATATCTATAGGCCGAGGCCGTAAACACTTCATGTTATACTGAAAATCGAATTTATTTTTGCAAAAATTCAAATAAAACTCTCTTTGAGATTTACTATTTGAGAAAATCAAATATTTCCTATTTCAATGTTTTTGGTTGCAAATGTTTTATTTTAAACACCAAAGGTAATTTGGGTAAATTTGACTCAAAATCTTTGAAGATCTCTTTGCTGGTCATTCTAACATTAGTAAAGCTTATAGGATCTTCAATAAGTCAACTTTGACTTTTGAAGAGTCTATACATGTGAAGTTTGAGGAATGTAACTCTCTTGTGAAGAATGTTGTAGAGATTGATTCTATAAGGTGAAAACTTTAAAAAGATTTCTATGATAGACTTACTGGCTCACGAAGAGAGTGAGAAGAAAAAGGATGACAATAATGGCAAAATCATAACAATGAAGTGAAGCCAATTCAACCACTTTCAAAGGATTTGAGATATGCTACAAGTCATCCCAAGGACCTCGTCATAGGTGATGTATCCAAAGGGGTAACTACTCACTCCAAACTTCATAATTTATGTGGCCATTTTGTATTCATGTCCCATATTGAGCCCAAAAACATCCTCGAAGCCGATGGCGACTCATATTGGTTGTTTGTCATGCAAGAAAATGCAACGAAGTTTGACATCTTATTCCTAGGCCCTAAGATAGACCAACTATTGGTACTAAATAGATTTTTAGAAATAAGTTGAATGAGTCAGAAAATATTATTAGGAATAAAGCTAGGTTAGTGGCTCAATATTATGCCCAAATCGAAAAAATTGATTTTGAGAAAACTTTTGCACTCGTAGTACAGCTTGAAGCCATACAGATGACACTTACTTTTACTTCATTCAAAGATTTTAAACTTTTTCAAATGGATGTTAAAAATGTATTTTTGAATGGTTTCATTAAAAAAAAGGTGTATATTGAACAACCCCCTAGTTTATTGATCCTACTCATGCTTTATATAGTTTAAAACAAGCTCCAAGAGCTTGGAATGAAAAATTAAGTAACTTTCTTATTTTAAATGATTTTATTAAAGGCAAAGTTGACACTATCTTATTTACAAAGTATGTAGATAATGATATCTTGATAGTGCAAATATATGTTGATGATATCATTTTGGATCTACTAATGAATAGATTTGTAAGAATTTTAAATCATGCATGAAGAAAGAGTTTGAAATGAGTATGATGGAAGAGCTTAACTATTTTCTTGGTCTCCAAGTCAAGCAAATAGGGTGATGGGATCTTTATCAATCAAGCCAAGTATACAAGAGAACTTATCAAGAAATTTGAGCTTGAAAATGTGAAGATTAGAAAGACTCCCATGGCTACAACAACTAAGCTTGACAAGGATGAACAGGGTAAAAATGTTGACTAAACTCTATCTTAATATGATTGATACTTTGCTTTACTTGATGGCAAGTAGATCAGATATTATGTCTAGTGTATGTCTATGTGCTAGATTTCAATCTTATCCTAAAGAGTCTCACTTGATTGTCGTAGAACACATTATTAGATATCTTAAGGGCACTATTGGAATGGGCTTGTGGTTTCCGAAAGTTGAATAATTTTTAATGACAAGTTATTCGGATGCCGACTATGTCGGTGTAGAGTGGATATTTAGAGTACTAGTGAAACTTCAATTTCTTGAAAAATGTCTTATTTCATAGTCTTTCAAAAAATAAAATTTTGTATCCCTCTCAACCGCTGAGGCGGAATATGTTGCGACCGGAGTTTGTTGTGTGTAAGTTCTTTAGATGAAACATACTTTTTTTTATTATGATTTGCATTTTGACTATTCCGAAATATTTGTGGTAATACTAGTACCTTACATATGACCAAGAATGCAAATCAATATAATAAGATCAAGCACATAGAGATTAGATATCATTTCTTAAAGATCATTATGAGAAAAGAGATATTGAGATTGACTATGTTTCTACCGATTTTCAATTAGCGGATATCTTTACTAAACCACTTGATTTTGATAGATTTTCTTTCATTTGTGGTTAATTAAATATTTGCATTATAGATTCATGATTCATATTTATTTTTTTGGTATTCCATATGATTATTTAATATCTAGTTGGTATCTTTTAAATATCTATTTGATATTTTACTTTCAAATGCTTACTTTCAATTGGTATAAATTAGTTTTTGTATTCCTTTTTGAATATGACAAAAAGGGAGAGAAGATTTGACGAGTTATTTTTTGAGTTATTGGAAAAGATTTTATGAGTTATTTTATGAGTTATTGGAGAAGATTTTATAAGTTATTAAGAATTTAATGAAATATTTATGAGATTTAGAAATTTATGATTACGTCTAATTCATATTTGTATGCTTTGTTAGTCTTTGTTTTGCATACTTATTATTTTGGTGGTTGGAGGCATGAATAGAGGTTGGTTCATTTATGCATAAGTATTCCATATTTCATATCTATACCCATATATATATGACTTATTTTGATATTTCTATATCATTAGTCATGTACAATGAAACTTGATAGATAAGCATCACCTTAGGGAGCTTTTCAAGCTTCCTATATTTGTTTACCCTAAATAAATCATGTGTTTTGTCATCATCAAAAAGGGGGAGATTGTTAGCTCAAGGGTACACTCTTCGGTTTTGTTTTGATGATTATAAATGACATGAAGTTATTTGGTACTAATCAAGTTTAAGTGTCTTAAGCATTTCAGGTTCATAGAACATTTGGTGTGTTCTTCAAAAGGAAGGTGTTCTTCCTCAAAATCACTCAAGGAAATGGTCCGAATTTGGACAATCAAGATTTGCATTTGGAGAAGCTCTCTTGAAGATTGCTTGAAGACATATATATCATATGTAAGAAAATAGAATGTTTAAAGTATAGAATGTAGAATTGATACTCAAGAAGTCATACACAAAAATACAAGTTTTAAAAATAAAAAATTTTACATCAAGTTTTTTTTCGTTTTTGTATTTTACAAGGTTTGATGTTTGATACATGTCCCATATTTTTCCAAGTTTATATATCCTGTTTCTATCATATATCCCTTAGCCTATGTATTGTCAAATCATTTTTCAAATAATTATAAAATATTTGAAAATGAGTTTAATTTCAAAAAACTACCTTAACTTATGTTTTAAGCTTGGTCGGTCGATCGGACCTGGGGCTATATGCGGCTTTCAGCCTGTGCATGCCGTGTATATTTGTCGGGGACCGACTGGTCCACCGGCAAACCTAGTGGTCGACCGGGCGGTCGACGGCTGGCACCAGTTTGGTCTCGGTTGGAGATCGGTCGATCTGGGGTCGACTGACATCAATGGTTAGTCTAAAATTTTGAACAACCGGTCGACCGAAGTTCTGATAGTACTACAGTAAGGGTTAGTTTTTAAATTCTGAGATTTTTAACTTATTCTCCAACGGATATTTTTCTCTTTTTAGACCTAATCTCTTTCATAATGACCTGATAAGCTATTCTAATAGTGATTATCACTTGCCTATATATATAGTTCACTTGAATAGGATTAAAATAAGAAAATCTTTTGATTTTGAGAAATATTTTGAAAATATAGTTTATTCAAAGAGTTTTCTTACTTCAAGTGCTCTCATTTTCAAATCAATTTTTGCAAGTTCTCTGCTTTTAAATTCATTCATTTCAACTGAATTTTCTCTCTCACAAACTTCTTAAGCTTTACTTCTTATTATATGCTATAGGAAGTTGTAAAAGAGAGTGTTTATGATCTTTGTGATCACCAGGTGCCTGTAAGTCTCATTGGCTTTGTGCTACCTCTTTTGTAGAGGATTGAGAGTTGGAGTTGTGTACTCTGGTCTTGTGTAGACTATTGTAGTTCCTTTGTGGAGGCTACTTTATGAAAAGATCTTTAGTGGATAGTAAAATATTTCACGTGGTGAAGGCGAAGACGTAGAACTTTGTGCTTGAACTTCGAAATAAATCTCTTGTATTTGCGATTGCTTTCTCTCTTCCTCTCCTCTACTCTACTTGCTATTTCTTACACTTGTGTTTTACATTCATTTTCACTTGCTATCATTGTTAGAAACATTTCTACTTATCGATTTTCACTCTCTCAATCAAGAAGGCAATTAAGCACCTCAACTTATTGTCTAGAAGAATATAGAGGAGAATTTTTAGAGCCCTTCATGGGAAATTAGACTTTACTTCTTGATTTGAGTTGGCCATTTGCATCATTCATTTAATAGTTGTTATATTTTCGCATTATTGACCATTAGATTAGCACTATACTTATTCACACCCTCTCTAGGTATACTTTCGGGGAGAGTAACTAAGCGGTGACTTTTGAGGGCCCTTTATCATAATTGATGCTATGGTTGCATTTTCTCCATAGGATATCAAACGACGCGATAACGACTGCAACAAACAAGGTCATTGTGGACATTTAACACCAACGATCAATCTACATGCATACCAAATACGGAGGCAGTGAGCTCGTTGGACAAACTTTCGTATTTGGGAGGTTTTTTATGCAAAATAAAATAGCAGGGGGTTTTGATTGGGGGACTTTTCCCAAAGGGGGTGAAAATAATTTTCCCTTCAAAAATAGTGTCAATTTTTAGCTATTATGCATGTTTTATTATGTCCTCTCTAAACAAACAGAGCAGGGTTTTTCAAGAAAAAATAAAAGAAAATTACTGCATTAGCACAGGGATATGCAGTGCTACCAGTAGACATTGGCGGAGATCGAAGTCCTTAAATATGTCATATTTTCTAGTAACACCAGTTACATTATCTAATAAGTGAAAAGAACACTTCCTTAATAATTTGTTCAATTTTCTAGAGGGGCACCAGTTTTGTTCCACCTGTGCAGTAATCAGTTGGAACTTGGAGCGGTACTTTTTTTAAATTTATTTTTATCTTTTTCCAACTTTGAGTGGAACTTGGAGTGATATTGCTTCAGTAGAGCAACAAAAGTATCATGATCGAATCCCCGCAGGACAGAGGAAATCATTGTGCAGGCCGCATCAAGTCGGCGCAGTATCGCCACAGTGCGTGTTGGTGCTCTGGTGCCCTGTGTTTTCATTTTCTTTTCCTTTAATCATTTGTAAATTTAAAGTTTCTTATTCTATTTAATATTTTTCTTTAATAAGATTTTTAAAAGAGAAAAGAAAAAGAAAAAAAAATTTGATTTAGACAAGAATCCCAGAAGGTTTTATATATAGAGGAACTGAACGAGGAACTTCTATCCATGTATCCAACTCTTGATTAATGAGTGGTAAACTTGAATTTAGGGTTTTGCTTGAACCTTAGGATGTGATTAGAGCCTACCATGGAGGGGGGTCGGTTCTGAATTTTTAGAACCATATCCAAATTTGGAAATGTGATAATTTTAATTTGGATTTTTTAGATATATACTCCAAAATCTTTCATATTTAGAAATAAACCTCTCAAATTATTGATATTGCCTGCAAATCCTCTGAATCTTTGAAACGAAAAAAAAATTACCCCCAATTATTATTGCTTAAGAATCAAAAGAGAAATTTTTTTATTGTTAAAATATTTAAAATAACTAATCTACTCTCTATATTCTAATTTATTTTAGAATCATAATTTAGTTCTTCTTATTTTCCTTGCCTTTTTTCTCAATTAAACTTCAAAAAAATTCAATCACCGAGATTTTGCAGGGAGAGAGAGCGGGATTAGAAGAGGGGAGACAGAGGGAGATGTTGAGAGAGAGAGAGAGAGAGAGAGAGAGAGAGAGAGATTTGGGGGAGAGAGGACACTTTTAGGGAGGGGAGAGAGAGGGAGAGATGGGGTGCGAGAGGGTGAGAGAGAGGGAGGGAGGGAAGGGGGCAGAGAGAGAGAAAGGGATTGCGGGAGCGGAGAGAGGGTCAGGTTCTGTTTTTTTTTTTGGGTCGGGAGAGTATCTCAAAATCTCTATTTTTTTCCCTGAAAACAAAATATATAAAAATCAGGATACAATGAGCATATCATTCATTATCTATTCATAAACTAATTGTTGGCCCAAAGGCCCATCACTCTAGTTTTGATGATGATCAACTCATGAAGTTATGATTACTAATGATCTTGTATTTAATTAGTGACAGATTCATTATCAAGATCTTAGTAGGTGCGAAGCTTCAACAAAGGATTTAAAGTCAAGTTGGAAGCTAGCACCGTTGATTCACGAGCCTATGCATCAAGACCACATCTAGAGATGAGCTCGGTGGATTGCACTTGGACCAAGTCAAGAAAATGAGAAGCCTTCAAGGGAAGACTTCAAGAAGTTGAAGACTTGTGTCTAGGTATAAGATTTGTATTTTTATTTTAGTTAAAATGTAAAGGATAGAATAGTTGGTGGATTGCTCAAGTTATATCACACACACACTCTTGATAGAACTCTTGATAGGATTGCTTTCATAAAAGATTTCTATGTCTTAGAAAAGAATTTTTATTTTGGAAAAAGATTTTTTCTTTGTGACAAAATATCTACTTTGGTTTTTGGTATTTCTATTATACTCATCTTTAACCAAAACCAAGTTATATGCTTAATGACAAAAAAAAAAACATAGATATATCATTATGATTGTGTAGTGGATCACATCCATACACACTATACTTTAAATGAACTCAAATATCTTATTTTTGTATTTTGTGAAGTTATGGAAAAACAAGTTTTAGAAAAACATATTTTTAGAAAAACAGTTTTTATTGAGATTAAAACTATTTTTTAGATTTACTGTGAATTTATGGGATTTTTATTGAGTGAAAAGGCCTATTTTCAAATCCCGTAACTGTGCAGACCTGGAACTGGCTGACAGGCCTTTCCGGTCCACCGAGTCGGTCGACCGCTCCATGGCCGGTCGATCTCGCGGTCGACCGACGTGCACAGACTTGTGCACGTCTGGCAGCACAGTGGCCGGTCGACCGGGACGGTCGACCGCTGGAGACTGCGGTGCTCACGGGTAGATTCGGTCGACCGGGCCGGTCGACCGCAGAGCCCCAACGGTCGGATTTTTGACCGTTGGCGGTCGACCGACCCGGTCGACCGACTGTACTGACAGAACCCAACGGCTAGGTTTCTGGCAGCCTATAAATTGGGTTTTGTCATTGTTTTCAATACAAGATTTTGGAGACTTCTTGAGCCTGTTTTTCTGATACTTTGAGAAGAGTTTTCTCCACAAAATAGAGAGCAAATACTTCCCATCTTAAAGGGAGTTTTTATCAAGAGAGTGTAAAAAGTGATTCTTTGAGTTTTCCTCCATAGCTTTCTTTCCTTGCTTTCTCACACAAACACTTGAGCATCCATTGAGCTATTCATTCTATAGGTGTGTAGTGAGAGTTTTTGTAGGTGATCAAGTGTTTAGATCACCAAGATTTCATCTTGTACTTTGAGGAGACGGGCAAGTGTGCTCGTGGTTGTTTAGGGTTCGGGTGCTAACTCTTGTAGCTTGAGGTGCGGCCTCGACGAGCCGGTGGGCTTGTGGTGTGTAAGGGACTAGAGAGTCCAAGGGCTTGTAGGTGTTGCGGCACCGGGGAGAGATCCATTGGGATCTTGCATAGTGGAAATCCTTCGTGTGTCGAAGGCGGGGATGTAGAGCAAGTGTGCTCGAACCTCGAAACATACCCTTGTGTTTGCGATTGCTCTTTCTCTCTCTTGTCTCTTATTTATATCTTGCATTCAATTATTGTCTATCTTTATATGCATGATATTCACTTGTGCTCATATTTGCTATACTTGCTTGGGATTGTTGTTAACACTAGTATTTAACCAAGAGAGCCAATGCGGCACCTCAACCCATTCAAGGGGAATCTAGAGGAGCTTGTCCAGAGCCTCGCAAGGGAATTCGGCAACACTCTTGTGTTATACATAAATGTTTAATTAAAAGAAATTTTATTTGGTCATCTTAGTTTTAATTCCGCATTATTTGTTCATAAGTGACCATTAGATTAGCCATCACCTATTCACCCCCCCTCTAGGTGAACTTACAATTGGTATCAGAGCCAATGCTCTTGATATTGGGTCTAACAACCTAGAGTTAAAGATCCTACTTTTAGGCTAATCACAATATTTTGTACTCACACAATGGACTTCATGTCACCACCCACCTTTGACACTCTTAACATCCAAATTTAGAAGGTTAAGATGTCTTTGTTCCTCAAAGGACTTGGCCTTAGTGTATATCTTGCCACAACTAATAAAGAATATTGCTTAAATGGTAAGAACATTGAGGCTAATGCAAAAGCCCTTCATGCTATCAAGTCAACCCTAAATGATGATTATTTATCTAGGGTTTCTAATGTTGAATCGGCTTTTGTAGTATGGAACATCATCACCTCCCTCGGCGAAAAAGATCTATACTATGCGGGGAGTGACTCGGACGTTGGAAGCGACACCTCCAACGCATGCTTTATGGTCCAAGGGGATGACCCCCTTGAGGTAAATTTCGAATCCGATGATGAGGACATGTCATATGATGAGCTATCTACTTTTTGTCATCTATTGCTTGAGAAATATGACATGATTAGAAAGAAAATAAAATTTTGAAAAAGAACATTGCTTGCATGCATAAAGAACATGACTCATTTAGAGATAACATTGCATGCTTAGAAAAAGATAATAAAAGTTGGAAAAAGGATTTTGATTGCATGCTTAAAGAAAATGATTCTTTTAAATCTAAGATTGCATGCTTAGAAAAGGAAAATAAAGATTTGAAAAATGAGAATGTTTCCTTGATTGCTAAATTGAATGATTTATGTGAAGGGAACACTATTTTGAAAAATAAGATTGATTTGGTAGAAAAAACAAAAGGAAGATGTTTTTCAAGAAAATATCACTTTGAAAGAAAATTTGTTGAAAAAGAAAAAGATTTGTTTCACAAAAGAAAAAGAAAAATGATCATATATCTCATCATGCTTTACATGCCACCACAAATGAGATAAATGTTTTGAAAAATAAAATGGATAATTTGAGTTCAACTTTGAACTCTTGTGCATTTAATCATACTAAGCTGGAGTCAATGTTTTCAAAGAAACAAACTCCTCATGTTCATGCACATCACTCTCATCATCATGCTTATGTTGCACAACATGATCACACTCCTACACATAAGCATACTAAGGTGTACGTATGTACACATTGTGGCCGCAAAGGCCATTTAGCAAAATTTTGTTTTGATAAGAAACCTCATTTATATTTTGCTAAGTATAAAAGATTTTGGGATCCTTACAATAAAGCTAACCCCAAAGGACCCAAGAAAGTATGGGTACCAAAAACCCCCACCCTTTGATTTTGATGTAGGTGAGGGCTCTCACAAAACGTGAGAGGATTGGTGCCTTGATCGCGGATGCAATGGACATGATGGACAAACTTTTGGATGCATTGCTATCAAGGAAATTTTGGTGGGTCAACCACCATGCGTGGAGCTTTGGAGTTGGTAACAACCTCTAAACTTCTACTTTTATGTACATGCTTTTAATTTCATATGTCATATAGCATGTTCATGATTTTATTTGATTTGTGCTCCATGTGGCATTTACATGCTTGAATGTAGAATGTGTCAAAACTTGCATTTATACATATATGAATAGTGAACTACAATTGACTCATACATATTTGAACTTCATGCTCATTTGTATCCACTATATGCATGTGTATAGGCTAGTTTTGATGATTCGGTCATTTATACTTGTTATGCCTATCTTTGATCTTACTTCATGTATATGTGTGTTTAATTCAAATCTAATAAATATACATGTATACCCTTGAGTTATTTGCCTTCATGCAATATATATTGGACTCTTTTCATATTTGGGATATGTATGCGTATTGTTAGAATTGGATAAATCATACATATACCATGAAGATTAGTATTTTAAATAAATAATAATAAAAAAATTGATTTTTCATTTGTACAACAAAATGTGATTTATGATCTTTTTGAGCTTGAATGACTATTTTCATAAAGCATTGCTAAATACAAAATACTTTATGAAAAATATATGATTTGTTTTAAGATGAAAAATAAGATTTTCATGAGATTCATGCTTCACTTTCTATTTTCATGAAAATACCATTTACATAACCTTTGAACACTCATCTTTTATGATAAAAGATAATTTTTGAGCTTTATGGACTATGAGTGCTTGAACTTTTATGTATTTAGTATTATTCATGGAAACATTTGACTTTGTATTTTTGAAGGATCTTTAACTAGTTTGTCAAAAATCCATTTAAACTAGTTATCTATTCTTCAAATTGATTCACATGATCCTATTTGTAATCATATGGATAAATTCTTTTGTATTTTCAAAATTTATTTGATGCTTCATGATTTGAATATTAGTTTAAATGTTAGCATTTGTCAACACTTGGATTTATACTTATACACATTATGGATCACAAATAAATCTATATATGATTGGGTTTGAATGCTTATTTGTGCCCATTAAGTGTGCTAGTATAGCCTAAGTTTTGATGATTATTACATTTTAAACTTGTATTCCCATTTCGGATTTATGCTATGATCGTGTGCTTTCATTTCATGTATATGTTTGTCTTGCCAAAACATTAAGATATACATGGATACCTCTTGAGTCATTTGCCTTTCATGCAAATCTATATATGGACTCAATTGTGTTTTAAGGATATGTATGTATACTTAATGTCTTGTCAAAACATACATATATCTTGAAATATAAATTCTTGTTTTTAATAAAATTTTGTAATTTTTCAATAAAATTTTTGTGATGGATTTCATGATTTCAAAAATTTAAGGAATATTGAGTTTTATTGCTATTTTTCATGATACCATGTTCCATAACACTAGCACACTCACTTCTTTTTGATATGGACTTTATGGATAGAGTGCTTTTTAGTGCCTTGTGTTTCATTGATATTTCATGAAAAACTTTTGACTTATTCCTTGATTGAAGGATTCCGTACTAGTTGTTAAACACCTTCATTTAACTAGTTCGAATTCTTCATGTGGTAGATTTTATGATATATACATTTAAGCTTAATTTTCAATTGGTATCATTGGATAGTTTCAATTGGTATCAATATGACCTCTTATTGTGTATACTCATATGTTGTTCTTTCATATATGTATGTTGATTGGTAGTCAAAAGTGCATTTTTATCATCATATTTTCCATCACATTTTCATATTTATTCATTTAATTCTGCACATTTATTAATAATTTGTAATTATTGTGTGCAGGCCTCGAATTATTATTTTAACAATAAATAAAGCTTAAAGAGCCCAAAAGCCCAGATCCAAGCCCATATTTGAAGCCCAAGAGTCAAAGTGCAAATATCAGATTGTCAAAGTGCAATTATACAAGGGCTAAAGTTGCAATTATCAAAGATGAGGGAAGGATAGAATTCTACCCAACCCTAAACTCTTGCAGGATGTGCATAAAAGCCAAAGATGAGAAGGAAATTCGTTTAAAAGAGATTGGGAGAATACAAAGTCTAGATAACTTGATTTCCAAGGTATATCCATATCCCAATATTTAGAGCCAGGATCGAACTTCCAGAAGCACGCGCCCAGATGGACGAACCAGGAGAGGCCACGCGCCAAAGCGCGTGGCCAGAAGCCACTAAAGTGTCGCGGACCCGCGGCAAAAGCGCGGCATTCTGGATGAGTTAGAATCCCAGATTTCGTGGGCAAGTTCATCCAGGACTCCTCGGCCTTCTGCACCTATAAATATCTCCTGCAGTGCAACGTACAGAGCGTCCAGAGGCGAGCAAAGGGCCAAAAGCTAGGGTTTAGGTTTTAGTTAGATTTTATTTTCATTTTGTAAATTTTGTAACTGAGAGTGGAGATGCTTTCATGGAGGAAGGAATCATACTTGTACTGAGGTGACATCGGTGTAAGTTTTTATTTTTCCCCCATTGTTAATAAAAATCTGCTCGAGGTTGGTTGGTTTTTATTCTTGTTTCATTGTTTCTTTATTATCGCTTTATCTTTGTTTTTCTAATCTTGTTCTATGTCATTGTTTCTCTCTGATGACTTGCAATCCGTGAGATCCGATTGCTTCGAGACTGCCTAGCCAACGAAGATCCCTTGATGGCTTATGGCGACGAACATCCTATACGCCATACTTGCAAATCTTCTGAGAAAAAGTAAGTCGTCGCAAAAGGATCGAAGGTAAGTAGGACTGAAGAGGTAGGTGTGTATTTTATAGTCTTTTCCTTTTCTTTTCTTTCTTTTTTGTAGATTAAATCCACATCTTCCACAATTCTTTTCTTCACTTCATTATAAATACCATCCATTGTAAATACCACTACTAATAATGAAAAGATAAAAAAAAAGAGATAACTTGCTTAACGCTTCCATCGCAGTCCCTCCCTGAGGATCACGACCCGCATAGCCCTGCTACCGCGGATTAGAACTGAAACTTGCACATCTATTCTTAAAACTAAAATACCATCTTTTGTGTGCAGGAAAATTCAGTCAACAAAATTGGCGCCGTTGCCGGGGAGGGACGGTAAGTTTATCTCTAAAACAAAATTTAATTTTTAACTAATTCTTTATTCTTTTCTGTTTGCAGGTTTGGAGAATAGGAAACAGAAACATAGCAGCAGCAGTAAACATATTGCTATTCTGTGTCTCTGCCCTCGAAGGCAGAGCACCAGAACCCACTGTTTTGCCGCGGATCCGCGGCCAGAGCCGCGGAAACGCGGCAACAGTGGTGAATTACTGATCCAATTTTTTGCAGGGTGCTTCAAGTTAAAAATTCTGCTTTCTGCTCTGTTCTGATTTGTTCTGTGATATACCTGTAAATTGCTAATAATTCAACAGTAAATTATTGGTTGTTAAAAATAAAATTTGATTTGACGTTTGCATATTAGGCACGTGTCTTTTCAATTATTTTTATTTACTGTTGAAGAGTGTTGGAGACGCAAGGTACGTACGCATTGCATGTAGAATAGGATTCATCTCTTGGTTGATCTTCTGCTTTGAGTGATTCTTATCTATTTATCTTGTACACTTGCACTAATTCATCTTTAGGGCATAACCCATTAACAAGATAAGGTGGGGATTTCATCACCCTTCCTTAGCCCAAAAATCATATCCCAAGCACTCACTAACCCAAGCCTAACTTAAAAATTAGTAGACGTTGGCCCTAGGGACACTCGGACTCAATTAGGAGATTATCCTAAGGGGGAACGGTGTTGGAAGTTGACTCCTGCCAAATCAGTGTCTAGGAAGGGGATTGAGGGCCGAAAGCCCGAAGTGTGGTGGTTATTTAATTAAGGAACGTCTTTGACGGAAAACCTCCCACCACTCTTGCCCCGACCTGGCTGATTAACTTGTGGTCAAAGTCTACACCCTACCTCCCGTGGACAGTCTAACCAGTTAGGAGTCGTCTAGGTCTAGGTCTACCCTAACTTAGGTTAGAAATTTTTCTTTTTTGTTTTTTTTTCTTTGTTTGCTTTGTGTGATATGGCCTATAACAATAATTTTTTCAATTTTAATGAGGATCCATATTACACACCAACCTCTTATTCGGATATTACCAACCCGGCATATCATAACTTTGACCAACCTAGTGTGCCAGATTGGTCTTATCCGAATCATTACATGCCCCAGTCCCAATACTATGAACAAGATTGGAATAATCATCACTACTCTTCACAGAGTCAATGGGAATTCAACACCCCTGAGCCATATGGTCAACCACATGTTCAACCATTATCTTCATATACGTCTTTTCCCACATCACCAAGGTTTCAGTCCTCCATTGATCTATTCGATGGGTTAGAAGAAAAAGTGGATCGGTTGCAAGATACAATGAATGATCAAATTTCTAGACTTTCAAACATTCTTGAGCATCTTGATAGGAACCAAGAATCATTCTGTTTAGAAGACCTTGATCAAAATTCAATTTCATCACATCAATATGAACTTGCTCAATCCCAATCCTTGGACAAATTGGCTAGTTTTAATTTCAATGAGATTGAATTAGATTATGAATGTGAAACCCAATCCCCAACTTTGCGATTCAGTTTCCATCTTCGAATCTATGTTGACTCCAGTATCCTTACCCAATTTGGACCAATTTTCTGAGCCAACATTTATTCCTATACCCATAAATCATGAAATTGAATCACCCATTTTTATGATCATTTTGAACTTGACCAATTGTGCAATTTTGAAAGTCCCATGGAAAAATTGGCAAGTTCCCATTTTTATGAGATTGAAACTAATGAGATATGTGACCTAGATTCCCAAATCTATGATCAAGTTCAAATTCCCGAATCATTATTGACTCCTGTTTTGTTACCCGACTTAGGTAATATTTAGAGTCAGTTTTGATTCCCACACCTATCATTCCTGAACTTGAATCACCAACATTGAGTCACATTCCATTGTGGAAAATGATTGTAGACTTGAGTTTCAATTTCTCGACTTGGACCCACTTCTTGATCCTAGCCCGACTCCTGAACCTTTACTTGATTTGAGTTTCTTTCCTGAGTCGGTATTAGATCCTGAACCTATCATTCTTGAGTCCAAGTCAACCATTTTACCAAGTCACATTCTTTTGTTGGACATAGGTATAGACCATGACTCTGTGATGATTTCTAGGACTGGTCATGTAAAGGGAGTAAGTTTCACGAGAGGATTTTCCATGATCCTATTCATTCTGGGGACTGTAAATATGTAAATAAAAAAGAGGTCAATAAAGGTAGGTCCCGTGAACTACCACGTTATCTTGTTTGGGCCGCATTTCGTGGACCAATTAGACCACCTCCGGAACCACCACCCTAAGGTAACTTCCGCCTTCCCTTGTTCTGTTTCATGCATATATGCATTCATTCATACATTGAGGACAATGCATGAGATAAGTGTGGGGGTGGGCTTTACTAACATACTAACATAAGTAAAATTTGCTAAAAAAAAAAAAAAAAAAATCTAAAAAAATTTTTTAAAAAAAAATGTTATAAAAAGAATAATACTTTGACTTATTTTTTTGAAAGAAATCTAAGTTAGTTTTAAGGATTAGGAAAATCATGATTAGGATTTCTAAAAACTTGGTCAAAATAAATAAATTGTTTAAATTTTAGGTATAGGAGAGAAATTGAATAAATAATTAGTCTTGATTTTTACCTTAATGAAATGTGCATACCTAATGCATATCTAGGATTCTAAGACAAAGGCCTTGTGCCTCATATAAAAAAAAAATATAAATAAAAAAAAATATCGCCAATTAAGCTGATACATGTGCCTCAAGAAGCATAAGTATTCATGCCTAAAGGTGAGTAAATAAAAATAAAGTCCTTAGTTTTGGGGCCTAGTTCACTCGAATTTGAGTCCGCGGGGTGTTTTCTCACCTGGTGCCCTAAAGCCAACCGGTTTGGGAGTCATCGACTTTAAGTTCGTTACATGGGTGGATTAGAAAGCCTAAGAAGACTAAGAAATATAATATATGTATTAAACACATCTAATAATCAATTAGTTAGGTATGAGGGCCTCAAGAAGCCTTGATACTTATACGAAAGAAAATTAGATGAGTTATACATGCAAAATATATATATATATATATATATATATATATATATATATATATAATATATATATATTAACACATCTAATAGTCAATTAGTTAGGTATGAGGGCCTCAAGAAGCCTTGATACTTACACGAAAGAAAATTAGATGATGTTATAAAAATGATAAAGAGGCATGAGAGTCCAAGTTAAGGAATTCCTAGATTCATAAGGATGCATATGATTTTTGGTAACGAAAAAGACTATATTAGAAGTTCAATTTTGACCCTTACCTAAAATGAATAACAATTGACTTTATAAAGACTAGGTTTGAAGAATGAATAAAAATGATAATCCTAAAACTTATAGACTACTTAGTCTCTTCAATAATAATTCAAATATTTCCTTTTTATGGATTTTGTGGGTGCAATCCGCTGAAAACCCTCACGAGACAACACTCGTCCTCTAGGGTGACCTAGAGGTTTAACGGCTTGTTGCACGTGCTAAGTGCAATCGTGATTCCTACGAAAGTGAGTTAGGTTAGATTAACTTTTTCTTTTTCTTTGTTTTTACTCGAGGACGAGCAAAAAGATAAGTGTAGGGTGTGATTGGTAGTCAAAAGTGCATTTTTATCATCATATTTACCATCACATTTTCATATTTATTCATTTAATTCTGCACATTTATTAATAATTTGTAATTTATTGTATGCAGGCCTCGAATTATTATTTTAACAATAAATAAAGCTTAAAGAGCCCAAAAGCCCAGATCCAAGCCCATATTTGAAGCCCAAGAGTCAAAGTGCAAATATCAGATTGTCAAAGTGCAATTATACAAGGGTTAAAGTTGCAATTATCAAAGATGAGGGAAGGATAGAATTCTACCCAACCCTAAACTCTTGCAGGATGTGCATAAAAGCCAAAGATGAGAAGGAAATTCGTTTAAAAGAGATTGGGAGAATACAAAGTCTAGATAACTTGATTTCCAAGTTATATCCATATCCCAATATTTAGAGCCAGGATCGAACTTCCAGAAGCAGGCGCCCAGATGGACGAACCAGGAGAGGCCACGCGCCAAAGCGCGTGGCCAGAAGCCACTAAAGTGCCGCGGACCCGCGGCAAAAGCGCGGCATTCTGGATGAGTTAGAATCCTAGATTTCGTGGGCAAGTTCATCCAGGACTCCTCGGCCTTCTGCACCTATAAATATCTCCTGCAGTGCAACGTACAGAGCGTCCAGAGGCGAGCAAAGGGCCAAAAGCTAAGGTTTAGGTTTTAGGTTAGATTATTTTCATTTTGTAAATTTTGTAACTGAGAGTGGAGATGCTTTCATGGAGGAAGGAATCATACTTGTACTGAGGTGACATCGGTGTAAGTTTTTATTTTCCCCCATTGTTAATAAAAATCTGCTCGAGGTTGGTTTGTTTTATTCTTGTTTCATTGTTTCTTTATTATCGCTTTATCTTTGTTTTTCTAATCTTGTTCTATGTCATTGTTTCTCTCTGATGACTTGCAATCCGTGAGATCCGATTGCTTCGAGACTGCCTAGCCAACGAAGATCCCTTGATGGCTTATGGCGACGAACATCCTATACGCCATACTTGCAAATCTTCTGAGAAAAAGTAAGTCGTCGCAAAAGGATCGAAGGTAAGTAGGACTGAAGAGGTAGGTGTGTATTTTATAGTCTTTTCCTTTTCTTTTCTTTCTTTTTTGTAGATTAAATCCACATCTTCCACAATTCTTTTCTTCACTTCATTATAAATACCATCCATTGTAAATACCACTACTAATAATGAAAAGATAAAAAAAAAGAGATAACTTGCTTAACGCTTCCATCGCAGTCCCTCCCTGAGGATCACGACCCGCATAGCCCTGCTACCGCGGATTAGAACTGAAACTTGCACATCTATTCTTAAAACTAAAATACCATCTTTTGTGTGCAGGAAAATTCAGTCAACATATGTATCTACTTAAATTGGTATACTCTTTTCATACATATATATGATTGTTGTGTGCTTGTATTAAAATGGATTTATATTTTAAAGCACAATAGTTGTTAATGCTAAGCTTACTTCAAATCTTATTTATTTTAAAAGCTTATGCATTGTATTTCAAAATTGGTATCAAAATTCAAAATTTGATTGTTCTACATTTGGTACCTTAAAAGAAAGTTGTGTATTTTAAGATATTTCAAAATTTGTTTTCATCAGAAAAGTTCAAAATTTTGTCTTGTTAAAGAAATATTCAAAATTTTTGATTTGTATTTCCTATATGCAAGGAGAGCTTA
The DNA here is from genome assembly GCA_038442645.1 of Agave tequilana. NCBI lineage: Eukaryota > Viridiplantae > Streptophyta > Magnoliopsida > Asparagales > Asparagaceae > Agave > Agave tequilana. Next base: position 56,287 of record JAVJIF010021001.1, read on the forward strand.
ACATCTCTCTTACATATGGATTCATGTTGAGTATATTATAAATTGAGGAGCTTGACAACTCTTCTTTATATGATATACGTGTGTAGGGGGAGCTTCACATCTCCTCTTATGCATTACATAATATGTGTTATGTGAGTTAGGGCTTGTCATCCCTTCTTCATGTAATGCATATGTGTAGGGAAGTTAACTTAGCGTCTTCCTCTTCATGAATGTATATCGCATATAAATCTTATTGATTGATTTGATTTTACCCTCCTTGATTTCCTTATTTTTGACAAAAAGGGGGAGAAAATTTTTTGATGATTTGAACTTTGAACCTTTGTTGATGATTGACAAAAAAGGGGAGAAGTATTTGAGTTATATGCATGATTTCCTTAAGGGGGAGAAGTATTTGTTCCTTACTTAAGGGAGAGAAAGATTTTGAGATGATTTTGAGTTTTTATACTTGTGCTTTTACTCATGCATAGCAATAATATAATAAGATAAAAGTTTGAGAAAAAGATTTGTGCATTCATTTGCATACATATTTATGTGCTTTAATGTCATGTCTATTTATTTCTAGTGATGCATGAGTTAAGGGAGAGCTTCTTTGAAGCTTTACTTTAATCCATGCATATATAACTTCATGAGTTTTGTCATCATCAAAAAGGGGGAGATTGTTGGCCCAAAGGCCCATCACTCTAGTTTTGATGATGATCAACTCATGAAGTTATGATTACTAATGATCTTGTGTTTAATTAGTGACAGATTCATTATCAAGATCTTAGTAGGTGTGAAGCTTCAACAAAGGATTTAAAGTCAAGTTGGAAGCTAGCACCGGTTGATTCACGAGCCTATGCATCAAGACCACATCTAGAGATGAGCTCGGTGGATTGCACTTGGACCAAGTCAAGAAGATGAGAAGCCTTCAAGGGAAGACTTCAAGAAGTTGAAGACTTGTGTCTAGGTATAAGATTTGTATTTTTATTTTAGTTAAATGTAAAGGATAGAATAGTTGGTGGATTGCTCAAGTTATATCACACACACACTCTTGATAGAACTCTTGATAGGATTGCTTTCATAAAAGATTTCTATGTCTTAGAAAAGAATTTTTATTTTGAAAAAAGATTTTTTCTTTGTGACAAAATATCTACTTTGGTTTTGGTATTTCTATTATACTCATCTTTAACCAAAACCAAGTTATATGCTTAATGACAAAAAAAAACATAGATATATCATTATGATTGTGTAGTGGATCATATCCATACACACTATACTTTAAATGAACTCAAATATCTTGTTTTTGTATTTTGTGAAGTTATGGAAAAAACAAGTTTTAGAAAAACATATTTTTAGAAAAACAGTTTTTATTGAGATTAAAACTATTTTTAGATTTACTGTGAATTTATGGGATTTTTATTGAGTGAAAAGACCTATTTTCAAATCCCGTAACTGTGCAGACCTGGAACTGGCTGACAGGCCTTTCCGGTCCACCGAGTCGGTCGACCGCTCCATGGCCGGTCGATCTCGCGGTCGACCGACGTGCACAGACTTGTGCACGTCTGGCAGCACAGTGGCCGGTCGACCGGGACGGTCGACCGCTGGAGACTGCGGTGCTCACGGGTAGATTCGGTCGACCGGGCCGGTCGACCGCAGAGCCCCAACGGTCGGATTTTTGACCGTTGGCGGTCGACCGACCCGGTCGACCGACTGTACTGACAGAACCCAACGGCTAGGTTTCTGGCAGCCTATAAATTGGGTTTTGTCATTGTTTTCAATACAAGATTTTGGAGACTTCTTGAGCCTGTTTTTCTGATACTTTGAGAAGAGTTTTCTCCACAAAATAGAGAGCAAATACTTCCCATCTTAAAGGGAGTTTTATCAAGAGAGTGTAAAAGTGATTCTTTGAGTTTTCCTCCATAGCTTTCTTTCCTTGCTTTCTCACACAAACACTTGAGCATCCATTGAGCTATTCATTCTATAGGTGTTGTAGTGAGAGTTTTTGTAGGTGATCAAGTGTTAGATCACCAAGATTTCATTTGTACTTTGAGGAGACGGGCAAGTGTGCTCGTGGTTGTTAGGGTTCGGGTGCTAACTCTTGTAGCTTGAGGTGCGGCCTCGACGAGCCGGTGGGCTTGTGGTGTGTAAGGGACTAGAGAGTCCAAGGGCTTGTAGGTGTTGCGGCACCGGGGAGAGATCCATTGGGATCTTGCATAGTGGAAATCCTTCGTGTGTCGAAGGCGGGGATGTAGAGCAAGTGTGCTCGAACCTCGAAACATACCCTTGTGTTGCGATTGCTCTTTCTCTCTCTCTTGTCTCTTATTTATATCTTGCATTCAATTATTGTCTATCTTTATATGCATGATATTCACTTGTGCTCATATTTGCTATACTTGCTTGGGATTGTTGTTAACACTAGTATTTAACCAAGAGAGCTAATGCGGCACCTCAACCCATTCAAGGGGAATCTAGAGGAGCTTGTCCAGAGCCTCGCAAGGGGAATTCGGCAACACTCTTGTGTTATACATAAGTGTTTAATTAAAAGAAATTTTATTTGGTCATCTTAGTTTTAATTCCGCATTATTTGTTCATAAGTGACCATTAGATTAGCCATCACCTATTCACCCGCCCTCTAGGTGAACTTACAATTGGTATCAGAGCCAAGTGCTCTTGATATTGGGTCTAACAACCTAGAGTTTAAAGATCCTACTTTTAGGCTAATCACAATATTTTGTACTCACACAATGGACTTCATGTCACCACCCACCTTTGACACTCTTAACATCCAAATTTGGAAGGTTAAGATGTCTTTGTTCCTCAAAGGACTTGGCCATAGTGTATATCTTGCCACAACTAATAAAGAATATTGCTTAAATGGTAAGAACATTGAGGCTAATGCAAAAGCCCTTCATGCTATCAAGTCAACCCTAAATGATGATTATTTATCTAGGGTTTTCTAATGTTGAATCGGCTTTTGTAGTATGGAACATCATCACCTCCCTCGGCGAAAAAGATCTATACTATGCGGGGAGTGACTCGGACGTTGGAAGCGACACCTCCAACGCATGCTTTATGGTCCAAGGGGATGACCCCCTTGAGGTAAATTCCGAATCCGATGATGAGGACATGTCATATGATGAGCTATCTACTTTTTGTCATCTATTGCTTGAGAAATATGACATGATTAGAAAAGAAAATAAAATTTTGAAAAAGAACATTGCTTGCATGCATAAAGAACATGACTCATTTAGAGATAACATTGCATGCTTAGAAAAAGATAATAAAAGTTGGAAAAAGGATTTTGATTGCATGCTTAAAGAAAATGATTCTTTTAAATCTAAGATTGCATGCTTAGAAAAGGAAAATAAAGATTTGAAAATGAGAATGTTTCCTTGATTGCTAAATTGAATGATTTATGTGAAGTGAACACTATTTTGAAAAATAAGATTGATTTGGTGGAAAAACAAAAGGAAGATGTTTTTCAAGAAAATATCACTTTGAAAAGAAAATTTGTTGAAAAAGAAAAAGATTTTGTTTCACAAAAGAAAAAGAAAAATGATCATATATCTCATCATGTTTTACATGCCACCACAAATGAGATAAATGTTTTGAAAAATAAAATGGATAATTGAGTTCAACTTTGAACTCTTGTGCATTTAATCATACTAAGCTGGAGTCAATGTTTTCAAAGAAACAAACTCCTCATGTTCATGCACATCACTCTCATCATCATGCTTATGTTGCACAACATGATCACACTCCTACACATAAGCATACTAAGGTGTACGTATGTACACATTGTGGCCGCAAAGGCCATTTAGCAAAATTTTGTTTTGATAAGAAACCTCATTTTATATTTGCTAAGTATAAAAGATTTTGGGATCCTTACAATAAAGCTAACCCAAAGGACCCAAGAAAGTATGGGTACCAAAACCCCCACCCTTTGATTTTGATGTAGGTGAGGGCTCTCACAAAACGTGAGAGGATTGGTGCCTTGATAGCGGATGCAATGGACATGATGGACAAACTTTTGGATGCATTGCTATCAAGGAAATTTTGGTGGGTCAACCACCATGCGTGGAGCTTTGGAGTTGGTAACAACTAAACTTCTACTTTTATGTACATGCTTTTAATTTCATATGTCATATAGCATGTTCATGATTTTATTTGATTTGTGCTCCATGTGGCATTTACATGCTTGAATATAGAATGTGTCAAAACTTGCATTTATACATATATGAATAGTGAACTACAATTGACTCATACATATTTGAACTTCATGCTCATTTGTATCCACTATATGCATGTGTATAGGCTAGTTTTGATGATTCGGTCATTTATACTTGTTATGCCTATCTTTGATCTTACTTCATGTATATGTGTGTTTAATTCAAATCTAATAAATATACATGTATACCCCTTGAGTCATTGCCTTCATGCAATATATATTGGACTCTTTTAATTTGGGATATGTATGCGTATTGTTAGAATTGGATAAATCATACATATACCATGAAGATTAGTATTTTAAATAAATAATAATAAAAAAATTGATTTTTCATTTGTACAACAAAATGTGATTTATGATCTTTTTGAGCTTGAATGACTATTTTCATAAAGCATTGCTAAATACAAAATACTTTATGAAAAATATATGATGTTTTAAGATGAAAAATAAGATTTTCATGAGATTCATGCTTCACTTTCTATTTTCATGAAAATACCATTTACATAATCTTTGAACACTCATCTTTTATGATAAAGATAATTTTGAGCTTTATGGACTATGAGTGCTTGAACTTTTATGTATTTAGTATTATTCATGGAAAACATTTGACTTTGTATTTTTGAAGGATCTTTAACTAGTTTGTCAAAAATCCATTTAAACTAGTTATCTATTCTTCAAATTGATTCACATGATCCTATTTGTAATCATATGGATAAATTCTTTTGTATTTTCAAAATTTATTTGATGCTTCATGATTTGAATATTAGTTTAAATGTTAGCATTTGTCAACACTTGGATTTATACTTATACACATTATGGATCACAAATAAATCTATATATGATTGGGTTTGAATGCTTATTTGTGCCCATTAAGTGTGCTAGTATAGCCTAAGTTTTGATGATTATTACATTTTAAACTTGTATTCCCATTTCGGATTTATGCTATGATCGTGTGCTTTCATTTCATGTATATGTTTGTCTTGCCAAAACATTAAGATATACATGGATACCTCTTGAGTCATTTGCCTTTCATGCAAATCTATATATGGACTCAATTGTGTTTTAAGGATATGTATGTATACTTAATGTCTTGTCAAAACATACATATATCTTGAAATATAAATTCTTGTTTTTAATAAAAATTTTGTAATTTTTCAATAAAATTTTTGTGATGGATTTCATGATTTCAAAATTTAAGGAAATTGAGTTTTATTGCTATTTTTCATGATACCATGTTCCACATAACACTAGCACACTCACTTCTTTTTGATATGAACTTTATGGATAGAGTGCTTTTTAGTGCCTGTGTTTCATTGATATTTCATGAAAAACTTTTGACTTATTCCTTGATTGAAGGATTCCGTACTAGTTGTTAAACACCTTCATTTAACTAGTTCGAATTCTTCATGTGGTAGATTTTATGATATATACACTTAAGCTTAATTTTCAATTGGTATCATTGGATAGTTTCAATTGGTATCAATATGACCTCTTATTGTGTATACTCATATGTTGTTCTTTCATATATGTATGTTGATTGGTAGTCAAAAGTGCATTTTTATCATCATATTTACCATCACATTTTCATATTTATTCATTTAATTCGGCACATTTATTAATAATTTGTAATTTATTGTGTGCAGGCCTCGAATTATTATTTTAACAATAAATAAAGCTTAAAGAGCCCAAAAGCCCAGATCCAAGCCCATATTTGAAGCCCAAGAGTCAAAGTGCAAATATCAGATTGTCAAAGTGCAATTATACAAGGGCTAAAGTTGCAATTATCAAAGATGAGGGAAGGATAGAATTCTACCCAACCCTAAACTCTTGCAGGATGTGCATAAAAGCCAAAGATGAGAAGGAAATTCGTTTAAAAGAGATTGGGAGAATACAAAGTCTAGATAACTTGATTTCCAAGTTATATCCATATCCCAATATTTAGAGCCAGGATCGAACTTCCAGAAGCAGGCGCCCAGATGGACGAACCAGGAGAGGCCACGCGCCAAAGCGCGTGGCCAGAAGCACTAAAGTGCCGCGGACCCGCGGCAAAAGCGCGGCATTCTGGATGAGTTAGAATCCCAGATTTCGTGGGCAAGTTCATCCAGGACTCCTCGGCCTTCTGCACCTATAAATATCTCCTGCAGTGCAACGTACAGAGCGTCCAGAGGCGAGCAAAGGGCCAAAAGCTAGAGTTTAGGTTTTAGGTTAGATTTTATTTTCATTTTGTAAATTTTGTAACTGAGAGTGGAGATGCTTTCATGGAGGAAGGAATCATACTTGTACTGAGGTGACATCGGTGTAAGTTTTTATTTTCCCCCATTGTTAATAAAAATCTGCTCGAGGTTGGTTTGTTTTTATTCTTGTTTCATTGTTTCTTTATTATCGCTTTATCTTTTTTTTCTAATCTTGTTCTATGTCATTGTTTCTCTCTGATGACTTGCAATCCGTGAGATCCGATTGCTTCGAGACTGCCTAGCCAACGAAGATCCCTTGATGGCTTATGGCGACGAACATCCTATACGCCATACTTGCAAATCTTCTGAGAAAAGTAAGTCGTCGCAAAAGGATCGAAGGTAAGTAGGACTGAAGAGGTAGGTGTGTATTTTATAGTCTTTTCCTTTTCTTTTCTTTCTTTTTTGTAGATTAAATCCACCATCTTCCACAATTCTTTTCTTCACTTCATTATAAATACCATCCATTGTAAATACCACTACTAATAATGAAAAGATAAAAAAAAGAGATAACTTGCTTAACGCTTCCATCGCAGTCCCTCCCTGAGGATCACGACCCGCAATAGCCCTGCTACCGCGGATAGAACTGAAACTTGCACATCTATTCTTAAAACTAAAATACCATCTTTTGTGTGCAGGAAAATTCAGTCAACAAAATTGGCGCCGTTGCCGGGGAGGGACGGTAAGTTTATCTCTAAAAAAAAATTAATTTTTAACTAATTCTTTATTCTTTTCTGTTTGCAGGTTTGGAGAACAGGAAACAGAAACATAGCAGCAGCAGTAGTAAACATATTGCTATTCTGTGCCTCTGCCCTCGAAGGCAGAGCACCAGAACCCACTGTTGTGCCGCGGATCCGCGGCCAGAGCCGCGGAAACGCGGCAACAGTGGTGAATTACTGATCCAATTTTTGCAGGGTGCTTCAAGTTAAAAATTCTGCTTTCTGCTCTGTTCTGATTTGTTCTGTGATATACCTGTAAATGCTAATAATTCAACAGTAAATTATTGGTTGTTAAAAATAAAATTTGATTAGACGTTTGCATATAGGCACGTGTCTTTTCAATTATTTTATTTACTGTTGAAGAGTGCTGGAGACGCAAGGTACGTACGCATTGCATGTAGAATAGGATTCATCTCTTGGTTGATCTTCTGCTTTGAGTGATTCTTATCTATTTATCTTGTACACTTGCACTAATTCATCTTTAGGGCATAACCCATTAACAAGATAAGGTGGGGATTTCATCACCCTTCCTTAGCCCAAAATCATATCCCAAGCACTCACTAACCCAAGCCTAACTTAAAAATTAGTAGACGTTGGCCCTAGGGACACTCGGACTCAATTAGGAGATTATCCTAAGAGGGAACGGTGTTGGAAGTTGACTCCTGCCAAATCAGTGTCTAGGAAGGGGATTGAGGGCCGAAAGCCGAAGTGTGGTGGTTATTTAATTAAGGAACGTCTTTGACGGAAAACCTCCCACCACTCTTGCCCCGACCTGGCTGATTAACTTGTGGTCAAAGTCTACACCCTACCTCCCGTGGACAGTCTAACCAGTTAGGAGTCGTCTAGGTCTAGGTCTACCCTAAACTTAGGTTAGAAATTTTTCTTTTTTGTTTTTTTTCTTTGTTTGCTTTTGTGTGATATGGCCTATAACAATAATTTTTTCAATTTTAATGAGGATCCATATTACACACCAACCTCTTATTCGGATATTACCAACCCGGCATATCATAACTTTGACCAACCTAGTGTGCCAGATTGGTCTTATCCGAATCATTACATGCCCCAGTCCCAATACTATGAACAAGATTGGAATAATCATCACTACTCTTCACAGAGTCAATGGGAATTCAACACCCCTGAGCCATATGGTCAACCACCTGTTCAACCATTATCTTCATATACGTCTTTTCCCACATCACCAAGGTTTCAGTCCTCCATTGATCTATTCGATGGGTTAGAAGAAAAAGTGGATCGGTTGCAAGATACAATGATGATCGAATTTCTAGACTTTCAAACATTCTGAGCATCTTGATAGGAACAAAGAATCATTCTGTTTAGAAGACCTTGATCAAAATTCAATTTCATCACATCAATATGAACTTGCTCAATCCCAATCCTTGGACAAATTGGCTAGTTTTAATTTCAATGAGATTGAATTAGATTATGAATGTGAACCCGATCCCCAACTTTGCGATTCAGTTTCCATCTTCGAATCTATGTTGACTCCAGTATCCTTACCCAATTTGGACAATTTTCTGAGCCAACATTTATTCCCATACCCATAGATCATGAATTGAATCACCCATTTTTGATGATCATTTTGAACTTGACCAATTGTGCAATTTTGAAAGTCCCATGGAAAAATTGGCAAGTTCCCATTTTTATGAGATTGAAACTAATGAGATATGTGACCTAGATTCCCAAATCTATGATCAAGTTCAAATTCCCGAATCATTATTGACTCCTGTTTTGTTACCCGACTTAGGTAATATTTTAGAGTCAGTTTTGATTCCCACACCTATCATTCCTGAACTTGAATCACCAACATTGAGTCACATTCCATTGTGGGAAAATGATTGTAGACTTGAGTTTCAATTTCTCGACTTGGACCCACTTCTTGATCCTAGCCCGACTCCTGAACCTTTACTTGATTTGAGTTTCTTTCCTGAGTCGGTATTAGATCCTGAACCTATCATTCTTGAGTCCAAGTCAACCATTTTACCAAGTCACATTCTTTTGTTGGACATAGGTATAGACCATGACTCTGTGATGATTTTCCAGGACTGGTCATGTAAAGGGAGTAAGTTTCACGAGAGGATCTTCCATGATCCTATTCATTCTGGGACTGTAAATATGTAAATAAAAAAGAGGTCAATAAAGGTAGGTCCCGTGAACTACCACGTTATCTTGTTTGGGCGCATTTCGTGGACCAATTAGACCACCTCCGGAACCACCACCCTAAGGTAACTTCCACCTTCCCTTGTTCTGTTTCATGCATATATGCATTCATTCATACATTGAGGACAATGCATGAGATAAGTGTGGGGGTGGGCTTTACTAACATACTAACATAAGTAAAATTTGCTAAAAAAAAAAAAAATCTAAAAAAAATTTTTAAAAAAAAAATGTTATAAAAACAATAATACTTTGACTTATTTTTTTGAAAGAAATCTAAGTTAGTTTTAAGGATTAGGAAAATCATGATTAGGATTTCTAAAAACTTGGTCAAAATAAATAAATTGTTTAAATTTTAGGTATAGGAGAAAAATTGAATAAATAATTAGTCTTGATTTTTACCTTAATGAAATGTGCATACCTAATGCATATCTAGGATTCTAAGACAAAGACCTTGTGCCTCATATAAAAAAAATATATAAATAAAAAAAAATATCGCCAATTAAGCTGATACATGTGCCTCAAGAAGCATAAGTATTCATGCCTAAAGGTGAGTAAATAAAAATAAAGTCCTTAGTTTTTGGGCCTAGTTCACTCGAATTTGAGTCCGCGGGGTGTTTTCTCACCTGGTGCCCTAAAGCCAACCGGTTTGGGAGTCATCGACTTTAAGTTCGTTACATGGTGGATTAGAAAGCCTAAGAAGACTAAGAAATATAATATATGTATTAACACATCTAATAATCAATTAGTTAGGTATGAGGGCCTCAAGAAGCCTTGATACTTATACGAAAGAAAATTAGATGAGTTATACATGCAAAAAAATATATAATATATATATATTAACACATCTAATAGTCAATTAGTTAGGTATGAGGGCCTCAAGAAGCCTTGATACTTACACGAAAGAAAATTAGATGATGTTATAAAAATGATAAAGAGGCATGAGAGTCCAAGTTAAGGAATTCCTAGATTCATAAGGATGCATATGATTTTTGGTAACGAAAAAGACTATATTAGAAGTTCAATTTTGACCCTTACCTAAAATGAATAACATTGACTTTATAAAGACTAGGTTTGAAGAATGAATAAAAATGATAATCCTAAAACTTATAGACTACTTAGTCTCTTCAATAATAATTCAAATATTTTCCTTTTTATGGATTTTGTGGGTGCAATCCGCTGAAAACCCTCACGAGACAACACTCGTCCTCTAGGGTAAACTAGAGGTTTAACGGCTTGTTGCACGTGCTAAGTGCAATCGTGATTCCTACGAAAGTGAGTTAGGTTAGATTAACTTTTTCTTTTTCTTGTTTTTACTCGAGGACGAGCAAAAAGATAAGTGTGGGGGTGTGATTGGTAGTCAAAAGTGCATTTTATCATCATATTTACCATCACATTTTCATATTTATTCATTTAATTCTGCACATTTATTAATAATTTGTAATTTATTGTGTGCAGGCCTCGAATTATTATTTTAACAATAAATAAAGCTTAAAGAGCCCAAAAGCCCAGATCCAAGCCCATATTTGAAGCCCAAGAGTCAAGTGCAAATATCAGATTGTCAAAGTGCAATTATACAGGGCTAAAGTTGCAATTATCAAAGATGAGGGAAGGATAGAATTCTACCCAACCCTAAACTCTTACAGGATGTGCATAAAAGCCAAAGATGAGAAGGAAATTCGTTTAAAAGAGATTGGGAGAATACAAAGTCTAGATAACTTGATTTCCAAGTTATATCCATATCCCAATATTTAGAGTTAGGATCGAACTTCCAGAAGCAGGCGCCCAGATGGACGAACCAGGAGAGGCCACGCGCCAAAGCGCGTGGCCAGAAGCCACTAAAGTGCCGCGGACCCGCGGCAAAAGCGCGGCATTCTGGATGAGTTAGAATCCCAGATTTCGTGGGCAACTTCATCCAGGACTCCTCGGCCTTCTGCACCTATAAATATCTCCTGCAGTGCAACGTACAGAGCGTCCAGAGGCGAGCAAAGGGCCAAAAGCTAGGGTTAGGTTTTAGGTTAGATTTTATTTTCATTTTGTAAATTTTGTAACTGAGAGTGGAGATGCTTTCATGGAGGAAGGAATCATACTTGTACTGAGGTGACATCGGTGTAAGTTTTTATTTTTCCCCCATTGTTAATAAAAATCTGCTCGAGGTTGGTTTGTTTTTATTCTTATTTCATTGTTTCTTTATTATCGCTTTATCTTTGTTTTTCTAATCTTGTTCTATGTCATTGTTTCTCTCTGATGACTTGCAATCCGTGAGATCCGATTGCTTCGAGACTGCCTAGCCAACGAAGATCCCTTGATGGCTTATGGCGACGAACATCCTATACGCCATACTTGCAAATCTTCTGAGAAAAAGTAAGTCGTCGCAAAAGGATCGAAGGTAAGTAGGACTGAAGAGGTAGGTGTGTATTTTATAGTCTTTTCCTTTTCTTTTCTTTCTTTTTGTAGATTAAATCCACATCTTCCACAATTCTTTTCTTCACTTCATTATAAATACCATCCATTGTAAATACACTACTAATAATGAAAAGATAAAAAAAAGAGATAACTTGCTTAACGCTTCCATCGCAGTCCCTCCCTGAGGATCACGACCCGCATAGCCCTGCTACCGCGGATTAGAACTGAAACTTGCACATCTATTCTTAAAACTAAAATACCATCTTTTGTGTGCAGGAAAATTCAGTCAACATATGTATCTACTTAAATTGGTATACTCTTTTCATACATATATATGATTGTTGTGTGCTTGTATTAAAATGGATTTATATTTTAAAGCACAATAGTTGTTAATGCTAAGCTTACTTCAAATCTTATTTATTTTAAAAGCTTATGCATTGTATTTCAAAATTGGTATCAAAAACTCAAAATTTGATTGTTCTACATTTGGTACCTTAAAAGAAAGTTGTGTATTTTAAGATATTTCAAAATTTTGTTTTCATCAGAAAAGTTCAAAATTTTGTCTTGTTAAAGAAATATTCAAAATTTTTGATTTGTATTTCCTATATGCAAGGAGAGCTTAACATCTCTCTTACATATGGATTCATGTTGAGTATATTATAAATTGAGGAGCTTGACTACTCTTCTTTATATGATATACGTGTGTAGGGGGAGCTTCACATCTCCTCTTATGCATTACATAATATGTGTTATGTGAGTTAGGGCTTGTCATCCCTTCTTCATGTAATGCATATGTGTAGGGAAGTTAACTTAGCGTCTTCCTCTTCATGAATGTATATCGCATATAAATCTTATTGATTGATTTGATTTTACCCTCCTTGATTTCCTTATTTTTGACAAAAAGGGGGAGGAAAATTTGTTTGATGATTTGAACTTTGAACCCTTTGTTGATGATTGACAAAAAAGGGGGAGAAGTATTTGAGTTATATGCATGATTTCCTTAAGGGGGAGAAGTATTGTTCCTTACTTAAGGGAGAGAGAAGATTTTGAGATGATTTTGAGTTTTTATACTTGTGCTTTTACTCATGCATAGCAATAATATAATAAGATAAAAGTTTGAGAAAAAGATTTGTGCATTCATTTGCATACATATTTATGTGCTTTAATGTCATGTCTATTTATTTCTAGTGATGCATGAGTTAAGGGGAGCTTCTTTGAAGCTTTACTTTAATCCATGCATATATAACTTCATGAGTTTTGTCATCATCAAAAAGGGGGAGATTGTTGGCCCAAAGGCCCATCACTCTAGTTTTGATGATGATCAACTCATGAAGTTATGATTACTAATGATCTTGTGTTTAATTAGTGACAGATTCATTATCAAGATCTTAGTAGGTGTGAAGCTTCAACAAAGGATTTAAAGTCAAGTTGGAAGCTAGCACCGGTTGATTCACGAGCCTATGCATCAAGACCACATCTAGAGATGAGCTCGGTGGATTGCACTTGGACCAAGTCAAGAAGATGAGAAGCCTTCAAGGGAAGACTTCAAGAAGTTGAAGACTTGTGTCTAGGTATAAGATTTGTATTTTTATTTTAGTTAAAATGTAAAGGATAGAATAGTTGGTGGATTGCTCAAGTTATATCACACACACACTCTTGATAGAACTCTTGATAGGATTGCTTTCATAAAAGATTTCTATGTCTTAGAAAGAATTTTTATTTTGGAAAAAGATTTTTTCTTTGTGACAAAATATCTACTTTGGTTTTTGGTATTTCTATTATACTCATCTTTAACCAAAACCAGTTATAGCTTAATGACAAAAAAAAAAAAATAGATATATATCTTATGATTGTGTAGTGGATCATATCCATACACACTATACTTTAAATGAACTCAAATATCTTGTTTTTGTATTTTGTGAAGTTATGGAAAAACAAGTTTTAGAAAAACATATTTTTAGAAAAACAGTTTTTATTGAGATTAAAACTATTTTAGATTTACTGTGAATTTATGGGATTTTTATTGAGTGAAAAGACCTATTTTCAAATCCCGTAACTGTGCAGACCTGGAACTGGCTGACAGGCCTTCCGGTCGACCGAGTCGGTCGACCGCTCCATGGCCGGTCGATCTCGCGGTCGACCGACGTGCACAGACTTGTGCACGTCTGGCAGCACAGTGGCCGGTCGACCGGGACGGTCGACCGCTGGAGACTGCGGTGCTCACGGGTAGTAGATTCGGTCGACCGGGCCGGTCGACCGCAGAGCCCCAACGGTCGGATTTTTGACCGTTGGCGGTCGATCGACCGGTCGACCGACTGTACTGAGAACCCAACGGCTAGGTTTCTGGCAGCCTATAAATTGGGGTTTTGTCATTGTTTTCAATACAAGATTTGGAGACTTCTTGAGCCTTTTTCTGATACTTTGAGAAGAGTTTTCTCCACAAAATAGAGAGCAAATACTTCCCATCTTAAAGGGAGTTTTATCAAGAGAGTGTAAAAAGTGATTCTTTGAGTTTTCCTCCATAGCTTTCTTTCCTTGCTTTCTCACACAAAACACTGAGCATCCATTGAGCTATTCATTCTATAGGTGTGTAGTGAGAGTTTTTGTAGGTGATCAAGTGTTTAGATCACCAAGATTTCATCTTGTACTTTGAGGAGACGGGCAAGTGTGCTCGTGGTTGTTTAGGGTTCGGGTGCTAACTCTTGTAGCTTGAGGTGCGGCCTCGACGAGCCGGTGGGCTGTGTGTGTGTAAAGGACTAGAGTCCAAGGGCTTGTAGGTGTTGCGGTACCGGGGAGAGATCCATTGGGATCTTGCATAGTGAAAATCCTTCGTGTTGTCGAAGGCGGGGATGTAGAGCAAGTGTGCTCGAACCTCGAAACATACCCTTGTGTTTGCGATTGCTCTTTCTCTCTCTCTTGTCTCTTATTTATATCTTGCATTCAATATTGTCTATCTTTATATGCATGATATTCACTTGTGCTCATATTTGCTATACTTACTTGGGATTGTTGTTAACACTAGTATTTAACCAAGAGAGCCAATGCGGCACCTCAACCCATTCAAGGGGAATCTAGAGGAGCTTGTCCAGAGCCTCGCAAGGGGAATTCGGCAACACTCTTTTGTTATACATAAGTGTTTAATTAAAAGAAATTTTATTGGTCATCTTAGTTTTAATTCCGCATTATTTGTTCATAAGTGACCATTAGATTAGCCATCACCTATTCACCCCTCCTCTAGGTGAACTTACAATTGGTATCAGAGCCAAGTGCTCTTGATATTGGGTCTAACAACCTAGAGTTAAAGATCCTACTTTTAGGCTAATCACAATATTTTGTACTCACACAATGGACTTCATGTCACCACCCACCTTTGACACTCTTAACATCCAAATTTGGAAGGTTAAGATGTCTTTGTTCCTCAAAGGACTTGGCCTTAGTGTATATCTTGCCACAACTAATAAAGAATATTGCTTAAATGGTAAGAACATTGAGGCTAATGCAAAGCCCTTCATGCTATCAAGTCAACCCTAAATGATGATTATTTATCTAGGGTTTCTAATGTTGAATCGGCTTTTGTAGTATGGAACATCATCACCTCCCTCGGCGAAAAAGATCTATACTATGCGGGGAGTGACTCGGACGTTGGAAGCGACACCTCCAACGCATGCTTTATGGTCCAAGGGGATGACCCCCTTGAGGTAAATTCCGAATCCGATGATGAGGACATGTCATATGATGAGCTATCTACTTTTTGTCATCTATTGCTTGAGAAAATGGACATGATTAGAAAAGAAAATAAAAATTGAAAAAGAACATTGCTTGCATGCATAAAGAACTTGACTCATTTAGAGATAACATTGCATGCTTAGAAAAAGATAATAAAAGTTGGAAAAAGGATTTTGATTGCATGCTTAAAGAAAATGATTCTTTTAAATCTAAGATTGCATGCTTAGAAAAGGAAAATAAAGATTTGAAAATGAGAATGTTTCCTTGATTGCTAAATGAATGATTTATGTGAAGGGAACACTATTTTGAAAAATAAGATTGATTTGGTGGAAAAACAAAAGGAAGATGTTTTTCAAGAAAATATCACTTTGAAAAGAAAATTTGTTGAAAAAGAAAAAGATTTTGTTTCACAAAAGAAAAAGAAAATGATCATATATCTCATCATGCTTTACATGCCACCACAAATGAGATAATGTTTTGAAAAATAAAATGGATAATTGAGTTCAACTTGAACTCTTGTGCATTTAATCATACTAAGCTGGAGTCAATGTTTTCAAAGAAACAAACTCCTCATGTTCATGCACATCACTCTCATCATCATGCTTATGTTGCACAACATGATCACACTCCTACACATAAGCATACTAAGGTGTACGTATGTACACATTGTGGCCGCAAAGGCCATTTAGCAAAATTTTGTTTTGATAAGAAACCTCATTTATATTTTGCTAAGTATAAAAATTTTGGGATCCTTACAATAAAGCTAACCCCAAAGGACCCAAGAAAGTATGGGTACCAAAACCCCCACCCTTTGATTTTGATTGTAGGTGAGGGCTCTCACAAAACGTGAGAGGATTGGTGCCTTGATAGCGAATGCAATAGACATGATGGACAAACTTTTGGATGCATTGCTATCAAGGAAATTTGGGGTCAACCACCATGCGTGGAGCTTTGAGTTTGGTAACAACCTCTAAACTTCTACTTTTATGTACATGCTTTTAATTTCATATGTCATATAGCATGTTCATGATTTTATTTGATTTGTGCTCATGTGGCATTTACATGCTTGAATGTAGAATGTGTCAAAACTTGCATTTATACATATATGAATAGTGAACTACAATTGACTCATACATATTTGAACTTCATGCTATTTTGTATCCACTATATGCATGTGTATAGGCTAGTTTTGATGATTCGGTCATTTATACTTGTTATGCCTATCTTTGATCTTACTTCATGTATATGTGTGTTTAATTCAAATCTAATAAATATACATGTATACCCCTTGAGTCATTTGCCTTCATGCAATATATATTGGACTCTTTTCATATTTGGGATATGTATGCGTATTGTTAGAATTGGATAAATCATACATATACCATGAAGATTAGTATTTTAAATAAATAATAATAAAAAAAAAATTGATTTTTCATTTGTACAACAAAATGTGATTTATGATCTTTTTTGAGTGAATGACTATTTCATAAAGCATTGCTAAATACAAAATACTTTATGAAAAATATATGATTTGTTTTAAGATGAAAAATAAAATTCATGAGATTCATGCTTCACTTTCTATTTTCATGAAAATACCATTTACATAACCTTTGAACACTCATCTTTTATGATAAAAGATAATTTTTGAGCTTTATGGACTATGAGTGCTTGAACTTTTATGTATTTAGTATTATTCATGAAAACATTTGACTTTTGTATTTTGAAGGATCTTTAACTAGTTTGTCAAAAATCCATTTAAACTAGTTATCTATTCTTCAAATTGATTCACATGATCCTATTTGTAATCATATGGATAAATTCTTTTGTATTTTCAAAATTTATTTGATGCTTCATGATTTGAATATTAGTTTAAATGTTAGCATTTGTCAACACTTGGATTTATACTTATACACATTATGGATCACAAATAAATCTATATATGATTGGGTTTGAATGCTTATTTGTGCCCATTAAGTGTGCTAGTATAGCCTAAGTTTTGATGATTATTACATTTTAAACTTGTATTCCCATTTCGGATTTATGCTATGATCGTGTGCTTTCATTCATGTATATGTTTGTCTTGCCAAAACATTAAGATATACATGGATACCTCTTGAGTCATTTGCTTTCATGCAAATCTATATATGGACTCAATTGTGTTTTAAGGATATGTATGTATACTTAATATGTCTTATCAAAACATACATATATCTGAAATATAAATTCTTGTTTTTAATAAAAAATTTGTAATTTTCAATAAAAATTTTTGTGATGGATTTCATGATTTCAAAATTTTAAGGAATATTGAGTTTTATTGCTATTTTTCATGATACCATGTTCCACATAACACTAGCACACTCACTTCTTTTTGATATGGACTTTATGGATAGAGTGCTTTTTAGTGCCTTGTGTTTCATTGATATTTCATGAAAAATTTGACTTATTCCTTGATTGAAGGATTCCGTACTAGTTGTTAAACACCTTCATTTAACTAGTTCGAATTCTTCATGGGTAGATTTTATGATATATACACTTAAGCTTAATTTTCAATTGGTATCATTGGATAGTTTCAATTGGTATCAATATGACCTCTTATTGTGTATACTCATATGTTGTTCTTTCATATATGTATGTATACTTAAATTGGTATACTCTTTTCATACATATATATGATTGTTGTGTGCTTGTATTAAAATGGATTTATATTTAAAGCACAATAGTTGTTAATGCTAAGCTTACTTCAAATCTTATTTATTTTAAAAGCTTATGCATGTATTTCAAAATTGGTATCAAAATTCAAAATTTGATTGTTCTACATTTGGTACCTTAAAAGAAAGTTGTGTGTATTTAAGATATTTCAAAATTTTGTTTTCATCAGAAAAGTTCAAAATTTTGTCTTGTTAAAGAAATATTCAAAATTTTTGATTGTATTTCCTATATGCAAGGAGAGCTTAACATCTCTCTTACATATGGATTCATGTTGAGTATATTATAAATTGAGGAGCTTAAACTCTTCTTTATATGATATACGTGTGTAGGGGGAGCTTCACATCTCCTCTTATGCATTAAATATAGTGTTATGTGAGTTAGGGCTTGTCATCCCTTCTTCATGTAATGCATATGTGTAGGGAAGTTAACTTAGCGTCTTCCTCTTCATGAATGTATATCGCATATAATCTTATTGATTGATTTGATTTTACCCTCCTTGATTTCCTTATTTTTGACAAAAAGGGGAGAAAATTTGTTGATGATTTGAACTTTGAACCCTTTGTTGATGATTGACAAAAGGGGGAGAAGTATTTTAGTTATATGCATGATTTCCTTAAGGGGGAGAAGTATTTGTTCCTTACTTAATGGAGAGAAAGATTTTGAGATGATTTTGAGTTTTTATACTTGTGCTTTTACTCAGGCATAGCAATAATATAATAAGATAAAAGTTTGAGAAAAAGATTTGTGCATTCATTGCATACATATTTATGTGCTTTAATGTCATGTCTATTTATTTCTAGTGATGCATGAGTTAAGGGGAGCTTCTTTGAAGCTTTACTTTAATCCATGCATATATAACTTCATGAGTTTTGTCATCATCAAAAAGGGGGAGATTGTTGCCCAAAGGCCCATCACTCTAGTTTTGATGATGATCAACTCATGAAGGTATGATTACTAATGATCTTGTGTTTAATTAGTGACAGATTCTTATCAAGATCTTAGTAGGTATGAAGCTTCACAAAGGATTTAAAGTCAAGTTGGAAGCTAGCACCGGTTGATTCACGAGCCTATGCATCAAGACCACATCTAGAGATGAGCTCGGTGGATTGCACTTGGACCAAGTCAAGAAGATGAGAAGCCTTCAAGGGAAGACTTCAAGAAGTTGAAGACTTGTGTCTAGGTATAAAGATTTGTATTTTTATTTAGTTAAAAGTAAGGATATAATAGTTGGTGGATTGCTCAAGTTATATCACACACACACTCTTGATAGAACTCTTGATAGGATTGCTTTCATAAAAGATTTCTATGTCTTAGAAAAGAATTTTATTT
>JAVJIF010021002.1:0-69249 GCA_038442645.1 Agave tequilana
AAATATGTTTTCAAAATACTAACATTCTTTACAGATAATTAATCCGTTGTAACTTTCTTTACAGTCAAACAAAGAATTTTACTATCTCAAAAAAGAGATGGCGACTCCGCTGGGGACTACTTTTTCTACCGATGAGTAAGTCATGGCGCAAGATGACGTCACCTACATGGAAAAATGTCGAATCACTTTTCGTGGAGTTCGACCAGGCAAAGTATAAGAGTTTCTCTCTTTTGGCGCTAAGAGCCCTAGGGCGCGGCAGTACCGCAAGGTCTCCTCGGGGACTCGCTCTAAAGTCCCTTCAGAGGTTTCTTCAGACGCAACTGGTGCAAGGAGTACCATAGCTAACCGCATCACAAGTAAGACCCGCGTTAACGTCTCCCACGAGACTCGCGAGGTCAATGTGATTGACGTTCGGCCCACTCATCCCGCCTCTTTCCTCTTCTCAGCTCCAGGTTACCAGGGGTTCCCAATAACCTGTACGGTGTAACCGGAATGCTGAACGTCAACAGAGACGACGAGCGCGTCAACTACAGGCGCAAAAAGCTGGAATAACTATCTGTCTAGCAGATACAGAACGCGAGGCTCAAACCCGCGTCTCTTCTAAGTTACGTCAGACGCGCGAAGTCCGCGTATGGAGACTAAAATGCGAGCCCAACAGGCTTGCATTTCTAAGACTTCACTTCCCAAACGCGACGTTCAGCAGCGCGGGTCTGTGCCTCTTCTCAGAGACACGAGACCCGCATCTCTACAACCAAACACGGAATTAAGAAAGTCCGCGTGTCTCAACCGTCGCTAACTAGACGCGATAATCAACAACGCGAGGTCCGCGTCGTCTCTGCTCAGCAGAGGCGCGAGACCCATGTTTCAAAGCCAAATGCGAGAGCTGCGCCTGTCTACACAACGTGAGCTCTGTGTTTCTGAACCCTGCATCTCAGATTCGCGATGCAAGGGTGGCTCTGAGAAGCTGAAAAGCCCTCGACAACCCGAGGCTAATCTCTTTGATCCCCCTCCAACAGATCTAAGAGATTACTTGACAAAGAAAAGGGGTGCTAATCAGATCACTCCATCTTGTTGTTGTGAATGGCTCATCACAGCAATGCTCCCTAAATATCGCTGCAGCCCTCACATAAGCAAGCAGTCGGTATTTAGGCGAGTAACCTCAAGAAACTCGTTCGGATCAGTCATATTTAAAGAAGTATGGTGAATGGTGGCAAGCCCTCCTAAACCAACTGCAGAGCCAACCAAGACCTCCGCGAAGCAACCTGTGGAGAAGCAGAAAGAGCTTCAATTTTCCAAGGCTCTCCCAAAGGACAACGCGGAAGGATCCACAACACCTTACCGCTTTGACGTCCTGGCTCACTGGCTAATATCCCGCCAAAATCACCCTTTATGAGCTCCTGAGACTATCAAAGTCAACAAGAGAAGCTCTAAGGGAAGCTCTAGCTAATGCTGAGATCTTCATGACCCAGATCCCGGCTGGACCACAGGAAAGATGAAGAAGACAGCCTCCATGCTCTCAAAATGCCCCTGCATCACCTTCACGTCAAATGACATACAGATGAAGGGGAACATGATCGGCCCCTGTACTTCACAGGGTACATTAGATCGTCTGAAGTGAGTCGCATTCAGGTAAGTCCAGAATCTGCATTGAGCACCATGCCTCGCCGGGTCATGTAGCACTTAGGGTCCCCACCCACTGATTGAGCGCCACCCAAACTATCATCTATGGTTTCAACGCCAATGGTACATACCTAATGGGGAAGATCAAGCTTAAATGCCAAATGGGGTGTTGACACTCTAAAAAGGACAAGATTCCAACAGTCCTGAACAATGTCTAACTTGTTGACATCTACAAAAGACAAGTGGCAGACAAGTCGACGGCCAGTTCTTCACCCATCTCAAAGGGGACGAATAAGCAACTTGGACTCTACTGATCCAGTAAAGCAGACAGTAAGCCGAGGTTATCCTTAAAAGCCCGTAAGAAGGCCCAAGCAGGTCTAGGGACACTAAGTTAGCTCAACACTTAGTCTCGCACGAGCCTACGAGACAAGTCTCGCATAAGAAGCCAAGTTGCTTAGCATCGCAAGAAGCTCCTTCACAGCCTCGCTGCGAGCTAACTTACAGCTTCGCCCGGAGATGCTCAGTTAACTCCGTAGAAAGTTAACTTCGCTCGAAGCCCCACGCAGCTGCGTGAAAGGCTGATTGGTAGCTTCACCACAAGTCTTACCCAGCTCCGTTAAAGAGCTTTCTTTTAACTTCGCCAGACGCTTCTCCAGCTCTGCCATGAGCTCAACGCCACGACTCCACTGTGGGTCTTTTATGGTCACATTTGACCGATCAAATCCCCATATGGGATCAAATCTAATTGAGATTAATTTGACAGTTGCTTACCATAATCTTTTGACTCTCCCAATCAGGTGAGAAGAACAAGGAGATCTTTCAGTTATTTGAAAAGAATCAAGGGGTATCCCTCATTTAGCAGAGCGGATCAAGAGATCAGCACTACTTGCTATTACTAGTTTTGCGAAAGCTGTCTCTAGCCTCGCGGCAAGACTACTTTCCAGATGTAAAAAGATTGACTCAATCTGTTTCCAGATTTTCAGGGCAATTATACCCCTATTCCTCCTTATAAATAGCCTACCAGAGGCATACAGAGAGGAGGTTGGGAAAAAGAGAGAGAAACGGCTAAGGATATAGAGGAAATCAGAAATCTACTCTCTCGCTTCCAAGAACACAGAGAATTACTTCTGTAATTCTGCAAGGATAAATTCAGGGTGCTAATACCCTAAGATCTTCCTCCCTCTCAAGGAATTTTCAGAACCAGGCGAGAAGGAATTCCCCAAGCGGAGGCAGCTCAAGAAGTAACAAGAGGGCTCTACCGACCTTCTGTTCTCTGATTCCCCGAACCAGGCGAGAAAGAATCTCATCAGGCGGCAGTCCGATTGTCTGATCGATCGCATCGTCAAAGGGATAAAGTGATCGCGCGCTGATCTGATTCCTACCGGCACACTTCATCAGAAATCTCATAGGAGATCTACCTGTAATCTTCTTACTGCAAAGAATTACCTGTAATTTAGCTCCTCGACACATTTTTGTAAGTTTTCCCCTTTGCAAAATCAATAGAAAACAAGATAGTGACTCCGCTGGGGAGCACATTCTCCACTGATGAAATCAAGTATCGCAATGCGACGAGCAGACCTTTGGGTCTATTGCTGAGACGCCGGTCATTCACTCTGACCAAGAGAAGTTCAAACAACTTTTTCCTGGGGTAGCAAAAGTCCCCTACGTACGCGCAAGTACAAGGAAGTCGGCGTAGCCGAGCCCCCCTGGCTAATTCTTAGAAGCAAGTCTTTGTTGAGACAGATAAGGCTCTCCGCAAGCCTATTACGGTCTTCTAGCGCAACAAGGAGACGGTGTCGCAATTGGAGGGTCAGAATCTTAAGCCTGTTACCTTCAAAAACCTAGTCGTTCATTTTGACCAAGGAAAATTCGAAGAGCTCCTCTCTGAAGGTAGTCCAGTGCTCTACATACGGAAGCATAGGAAGGTCTCAATGGCCAAGGTTTCGAAGTAGAAACCAGAAGGAGACTCCTCCCAACTCCTCTCAGCCTCGAGCGTGGCTAGCTAGGTTCCCTGCAAACCTAAATATCCCCTCCCAAAGCAGATGTGGAGGCCAAACAGAAAGCTTTATATGAAGCTTCAGGCGTAGCTACGCCACAGGTTCGCCTATCCTGTGAAGACAAAGGCAAGATGCCTGCCTGCTTCATTGGGACTATCAGCCGCGAGGCTAGAATGGCGACTATACCTTCGCCTAATACAGGAGCAGTGACTCCTCGCGCCAACCTCGTTCTTCTGAGCAAAGTTACTGATAGCACGGCAGACACAACGCCAATACCTCAGGATATGCGCCACCAGGCTGGGGCTAAAGCACCTAGCAGTGCTAACCACCTTCGCAGCAAGGTAGCGAACAAAACACCACAGCGTGCTTCGCTCCCCGGTTCCTCAAGCGTTAAGTTCGCCCTTCGCGGTGAAGCTAAAGGATTATCCCTGGGTGTTGACAGCGGTGCTTATGCAGCTTCAGCGCCTAAGGGTGCTCCCGAAGTTCTTAGCTGCGAAGCTAGAGCTAAAGCACTATCTAATGCAATCTCCTCTGTGGTGATGAGAGGAACAGTGCATCAACCTGTATTTCGTTTCCAAAGCTTGCAAGCAAGAAGGGGTGTCAAAATTACCTGAACGTATCAATGCGCGATCCACCAGAGTCTCTGCGCTGAGTCGCTTAAACTCAGCTGGGTCCGACTTGCGAGAGTTCTTAGCAAGCAAACGGAAGTCGGAATCTTTTCAGACTTCTCCCTCCTGTTATCAACAAGTGGGATGTCAGTTTAGTCCACTCAGTCCATTGCCGGCTAGGACCAATCCCCGCCACTCCTCCAGACCGACGTCAGTTTTTGAAAGACTATCAGTCAAGCTCCTGTGAAGCATCACAAAAGGGGTGTATCGCGAAATCTACCAGATCTGCCCTCTGCATCCGTCAATATGATCAGAAGGGGGTGGGAGCCGCGTAGGGGCAGACGAGCGCCGCATGCTGCTAACTCTCCTCCCTCCAGTTCTCCAGATCCGGATTATAGTCCAGGCTTACGCCAAGTCTTGGTGCACGAAGAAGGTGTCTTCCGTAACACCAGATCTAGGGTCGCAATACCCTACAGTTATGAGCAGCCATCCTCCTCAACTGCTGTAAACTCACCAGAACCAATGAGAGGATTATTTCAATGGTCTGATGAGGAGGACAAAGACAGTGGGTATGCCTCTTCGACAACAGTCAGCTCAGTACTAACAGATAGAGTGTCGGTGAATATGGCTGATAACGGTAATGATGACCTCCGTCGATGGTTGGAAGCTCAAGAGTAAACCTCTAAGGCTCAGCAGGAAGCCTTAGACAACATTCAACAGATGCTCGCTCAACTCCTCATTAACCAGAATAACAATGATACAAGGAGTAACCATAATGAGGAAGAACATTATAACGATGAACAACCCAAGACTGAGAAGACAAAGGAAAGTTCTTCTATGGATGCTGAAGTTCTTTAAGGCATCCAAGCTCAGATTGCATCCCTAGCCCAGAGGGATGAACTAAAGAAAGTAGGGGCAGTCCGTCCTTACCCTTTGGAATGGGATTCAGTACCATACCCACCAAAGTTCAAGCCACTAACGTTACATACGTATGATGGTAAGAGCTCGCCAAACCAGCACATCTACTACTTCTGGTCTCAGACCGGTAATGTTATAGACAATGATGCTATTATGGCCAGACTATTCATTGGCACCCTGAAGGGGGTAGCATTCGATTGGTTCCGAAACCTTCCTCCGGGCTCTATTAATTCTTGGATCGACCTAGAAACTCGATTTCTTTCTCGTTTCTACGAGGATGATACTGAAGTAACCATGGACAAACTCCTCTCTACCGTACAAAGGAAGGGCGAATCTGTTCGAGACTACATTGAGCGGTTCAGAAACTTGTCTCCGATGTGTCAAGAAGGGATGCCATTACCCATGCTCTTGCAGGCATGCAGGCATAACTTCCTCGACCAAGTAGAGATTCGTATGGGGGCTGTCAAAGCCCATACCTGGAAGGAACTAGTCGAAAAAGCAGAGATAGCCGAAAAGTCGGCTAAGAAGTTCGAACCATCTACCCCTAAAGGCAAATGGGGTACGAATAATAAAGGACGCAGCGACATAACACAGTCTTCCCAAGCAAAGGGAAAGAGACTATGTCCGTTGAATTGTCAGGAGACGTTCATTCGAAAGCCAAGAAGAGCTGCTTCAATAATCAAGAGTCTAAGTTTCCTCCGAAGCAGTACTCCTTCAAAGACGAGCAGGTGGTTGTAATATTCCATTTACTCCACAAAGGGAATAAACTGAAGCTGCCGGATGCTCGATGCCCTAATGAAATGGGACGCATGAACGATCCCAACTATTGCCTCTTTCATAGGATGGTTCATCATCCTACTGATAAATGCTTTGTCCTCAAGAAAAATTCAAGTTTTAGTCGATGCCGGAGTTTTGACTCTGAAATTAGAACAAAAGAAAGTCACTGCAAACATGGTGACCCTCGAGTTTGGCAAAACCCCAAAAGTCACAGTTCCTGATGGGACCTTCCCAATCCCTGAAGCACAGCTAGAAGTAAAGCATTCTTCGGCCGAAACTCAAGAGATGGGTCTTGTTCCCTTAACATTGGAGACAGGGGAAATCATGTGGATACACCCAGACCTTATCCAAGACGAACAATGGGATTCAAAGAAATCCAAACCAAAGGGCAAATCTTGCAATGTTATCTCTATCTTGCCGGATGATGGCAGTCTCACGACAGCTTCTCTTAGCGATTCTGAAGGGGAAAAGCACGCTTGCACAATGCAGGCTGATGTATCTCAGCCAACATGCACTCAATCCTGGAAGTCATACTTAAAACAGTATGAGAAAGTTACTGACGAGACACAACAGCAAACGACCTTAGTACAAATACCCACACCGGCTCTGCTCCCGACGACGAGAAAAGAGAAGCAGAAAGAAATCCGGTTTGACCATGTCCTGAAGAATCCTTTAGGCCCAGGGCTTAACATGCCCTTTGTTTTGACGTATTGGCCCAGCTGGCTAATATCCCAGCTCGTATCACCATATACGAGCTTCTTCGTCTCTCGAAAGAGACAAGAGAAGCACTTAGGGATGCACTGGCTAACTCAGAATCATTCCTGACATATATGCCAGAAATCCTTGAGGGTGACACTCGGCCCTCTTGCCCTGAATGCCATCATATACAATCAAAGGTACCTGTTATTACTTTCACAGCAGAGGATATGCTTCTCAAGGATAACAAGCACGATCGACCTTTGTACTACACCGGATACATTGGTTCGACATGCATTGAAAGGGTACAGGTTGACCTGGGGTCTGCATTCAGCATCATCCCCAAAAGACTCCTCTACTTCCTTGGCATACCACTGTATCGGTTGTCTGCAATCACTACAACAATATATGGTTTTAATGTAGGGAGTAGTCATCCACTTGGAAAGATTCGACTCCGTTGCCGAATAGGGAGCTGAAGTCAGAGGTGACGTGCCATGTCATTGACGCTGACACGTCATACAACTTGTTACTAGGGAGACCCTGGATCCACGCTAATTGGATTGTCCCCTCCACTCTGCACCTGTGCTTCAAATATGTTGAAGATGATGCAACAGTATGAACTGTCTTCGCTGAGAAGCAACTATTCAAAGGGGTAGAAAACTACTTTACTGACGCTCTCCTATATCAAGAGGTTGGTGAAATGTGAAAAGAATCATTGCCTGACAACGATGATAGTGACAATGAGGCAGATTCAGAGTCTGAAGTAGACATGCCAGCCATTTTGGTCGGTGAACCGATTATAGCATGTTTTAATAATCTCCAATGTAACACTCCTTCTTTGAGGGCAAATGGGTAATTAATGACAATATTTTCTTTGATTATCTTGTGAGTGTCGAATTATTTGGGTCTGTTACGGATAGCCCTCTGCATATGCCCTTACATAAGCCAAGTGCATCAAGTACATCCGTGGAATCTATAGAAGGATCCGTTTTGGTGGTTCCTCCATCCAAAGAGGGTCAATTACCAATAATATTTGATAAAGCCCAACTGCGAAGGTCTACAGCCGCGGATTCAAGTTCAGACTCAGATATCCCACAATTTTTCCATTATGTACGATCAGCACAACATATGATGAGGAAAATGGGATACAACATGCAGCATGGGAAGGGCCTAAATTTTGGAAAAGGAAAACGTGCTTTTCTGCGTAACTCTGTGCCAAGAGGGAAACTGATAAATTACTATGATAACACACGCAAGGGGTTGGGATACGTTACCCTACCCAAAGATAACAAACCAATCCTATCACGTTCTGCCTCTTCCTCCGAATGGGATTCAGATGTCAGTGTGGGAATGTTGTTCAAAGAACTCACTATTAATATGACTTCAAGCAGCCAATTGGAGCCAGTGGAAGCTACTAATGAAGAACAATGGGCTCAGCAATTGGATCTCCAGTGGGAAAAGTGGTTCGAACAACACGAACCACCTACTGAAGACAAGGTGATCCAGGTTAACTTGGGTAGTCAAGATCACCCTAAGCCCATCTTTATAAGTGAGAGCTTATCACTCACAGAAAGAGAAGAATTGATGGTACTTCTAGGGACTATATAGATGTCTTTGCATGGAACTACGAAGACATGTTTGAACTTGATCCGCAAGTAGCCATGCATCGTCTGAACATCAAGCCTGACGCCAAGTCAGTCAAGCAACAACAACGTCAGTTTCGCCCAAATATTATGGAGGCTATTGAAGCCTAAGTCTATAAACTCATTGCATGTGGCTTCATACGGGAGGAACAACATCCAGACTGGGTTGCTAACATCGTCCCTGTTCTCAAGAAGAATGGGAAAATTCGGATCTGTATTGACTACCGCGATCTTAATACAGCCTGTCCTAAAGACAAATTCCCATTGCCCATCACCGATGTCATGATTGACAATACCTGCGGATTCAAAAGAATGTCTTTCATGGACGATTTCTCAGAATATAATCAAATTAAGATGTATCCAGAGGACGAGAAGCATACTTCATTCCGGACACCGTTGGGGGTATACTTTATACCGTGATGCCCTTCGGGTTAAAGAACGCGGAAGCGACTTATCAGCGGGCAATGATTATGATTTTCCATGATCATCTCCCAAAGACGGTAGAATATTATGTCGACGACATTACTGTAAAAAGCCGCGATAAGAATGACCATCTTCGTGACTTGAGAACGATATTCGACATAATGCGAGCTCATCAACTGAAGATGAATCCGACAAAATCCTTCTTGGGGTTTCGAGTGGCAAGTTCCTTGGATTTGTTGTTACATCAAAAGGAATTCATCTTGACCCAACAAAGTCAAAGCCATTCAAAGCATGCATCAACCTAAGAATCTCAAAGAACTTAGAAGCTTGCAAGGTAGACTGGCTTATATCAGAAGATTCATTGTAAATCTCTCAGGCCGCTGTCAACCGTTCACCTGACTCATGAAAAATGGTGTCTCTTTTGTATGGGATCAAGCCTGTCAAGAGGCTTACGGGGATATTAAAAGATACCTCATTAAACCTCCGGTCTTGGTGGCTCCCACATCAGGAAAACCTTTCCTGCTTTATGTGAAGCTATGGATTATTCTCTCGGTGCTCTGCTTGCTCAAAAAGATGATAATGGTCATGAACAAGCTATTTACTATCTGAGCAGGATTCTAATAGGGGCAGAATCTCGCTATAACCCTATTGAGAAGGAATGCTTAGTTCTTATCTTTGCTATTCAGAAGACACGACATTATTTGGTTGGCCAAACCATATATGTCATTTTCAGAGTGAATCCTTTGCGTCTTCTCATGACGAAACCAGGATCACTGAATTCTAGGTTAGCTAAGTGGGCCCTTCTTCTATCTCAGAACGACATGCTCTTTGTCCCCCAGAAGGCGGTTAAGGGCCAGGCACTTGCAGAGTTCTTGGCTGCTCATCCGGTTCCTGAAAGCTCAAAACTTTATGAAGACATTCCGGATGAAGTCTTCGAATCTAATATAAATTCAGAGGATGAAGTTTGGCAGATGTTCTTTGATGGAGCATCACGAATAGGCCCTAAAGGCAAGATCATTGTCGGTGTGGGGGGTTGTGTTTATCTCACCACAAAACCATGTCCTTCCTAAGGCATTTTCTCTGACGGAATCATGCTCCAACAATGTGGCAAAATACAATGCTCTACTCATTGGTCTTCAGCTCGCTCACGAAATGGGGATACGCTACCTTTATGCTTATGGCGATTCGAGACTGATTGTCAATCAGGTTAAAGGCGAATATGAGGTTCGTCACGAAGATTTGGTACCTTATTGTTGATCGAGTTTTCCTGCACAAAAAATAATGAATATTAGATTTAGAAGTAAAGGTGTGCGAGGTTCTCAATACTAATCCGCGGTAGCAAGGCTATGCGGGTCGTGATCCTCAGGGAGGGACTAGCGATGGAAGCGTTTGTAAGATTCTCTAAAATTTTTATTTATTATATTAGGTATGATGGTATTTACAAGGAAGTGTGGTGAAAAGAATTTGAGAGAGATAGAGATAGAAATCTAAACTAAAGAAAGAAAGAAAGAAAGAAACACGTACCTCTTCAGTCTGCTTACCTTTTGAACCGTTGCGATGATTTACCTTTCCTTGGAAGGCGTACAAGCATGACGTATAGGATCGTCCGCCTTCTTAATCTACACTATGAAATAAAAGACAACTATGAAGACCTGTTCATCGCCATAGGCCATCAAGGGCTCTTCTTCGGCTAGGTAGTCTCGAAGCAGTTGGTTCTCATGGTGGGCAAGACATTAGAGAGAAAATAGAAGAAAGCAAATACTGAGATACACAAGATTAAACAAGAACAAAAAAAAACAAAAATAATAAAAGAACAAAAACAAACCTCGATTTGATTATTAAACAATGGTGGAAAAATAAAACTTACACCGACTGTCACCATCAGTACAAGTAGATCCCTTCCTCCATGAGAACATCATCTCCTCTCAGTTTTTACAAAAGGAAAAAATAAAAATTACAATGGAGGAAAGAAAATCTAAACTACAAGAAGAAAACCTAAACCCTAGATTTGGCCCTCTGGCTCTGCCTCTGGACGCTCTGTACGTTGCACTGCAGGGGGTATTTATAGGTGCAGAAGGAAGTAGAGTCCCATCACAACTCCTCCACGAAAACAGGTGACGGGATAAGGCAGGATTGCCGCGGAAACGCGGCTTGGGCCGCGTTTCCGCGGCACTACAGTGGCTGCTGGCCACGCGCTTTGGCGCGTGGCTTCTCCTGGTCTGTCCATCTGGTCGTTTTCTTCTGGAAGCTTGATCCTGGCTCTTTATCTTGGGATTTCAAGATAACTTAGAAATCAAGTTATCTAGATCTCAAATCTCCCAATATCTTTATCCACGAATTTCCTTATCTTTGCACTCTCTTCTTTGGCTTTTATCCTCATCTGCAAGTGTTTAGGGTTGGATAGAAGTCTATCCTTCCCTCTTCTTTGTATTTGCAACTTTAGCCCTTATGTATTTGCACTTTTGACATTTGGTATTTGCACTTTTGTACTTGGGCTTTGAATGTGGGCTTTTGGGCTCTTTTTAGGCTTTAATTCTTTCTTTTTATTATTTCGAGGCCTGCACACAATAAATTACAAAATATTAATAAATGTGCAGAATTAAATGAATAAATATGAAAATGTGATGGTAAATGTTATGATAAAAATGCACTTTTCACTACCAATCACACCCCACACTTATCTTTTTGCTCGTCCTCGAGTAAAAACAAAGAAAAAGAAAAAGAAAATTAATCTAACCTAACTCACTTTCGTAGGAATCACGGTTGCACTTAGCACGTGCAACAAGCCGTTAAACCTCTAGGTTACCCTAGAGGACGAGTGTTGTCTCGTGAGGGTTTTCAGCGGATTGCACCCACAAAATCCATAAAAAGGAAAATATTTGAAATACTTTTGAAAAGACTATGTAGTCTATAAGTTTTTAGGATTATCACTTTTATTCATTCTTAGACTTAGTCTTTATAAAGTAAATTGTTTTCCAATTTAGGTAAGGATCAAAAATTGAAGTTGTGTATAGTCTTTTTCGTTACCAAAAATCATATGCATCCTTATGTTTTTACTAGGAATTCCTTAACTTGGACTCTCATGCCTCTATAATTTTTTTCTTTCTTTCTTTTTTTTTATATGTATAACGCATCTAATTTTCTTTCGTATAAGCATTAAGGCTTCTTGAGGCCCTCATACCTAACTAATTGACTATTAGATGTGTTAATACATATATAAGTAATTTTTCCTTAATTTCCTTAGGCTTTCTAATCCACCCATGTAACGAACTTAAAGTCGATGACTCCCAAACCGGTTGGCTTTAGGGCACCAGGTGAGAAAACACCCCGGGGACTCAAATTCGAGTGAACTAGGCCCCAAAACTAAGGACTTTATTTTATTTACTCACCTTTAGGCATGAATACTTATGCTTCTTGAGGCACATGTATCAGCTTAATTGGTGATTTTTTTATTTTATATATATATATGAGGCACAAAGGTCTTTGTCTTAGAATCCTAGATATGCATTAGGTATGCACATTTCATTAAGGTAAAAATTAAGACTAACTACTTATTCAATTTCTCCTCCTATACTTAAAAATTCAACAATTTATTTATTTTGACCTGGTTTTTAGAAATCCTAATCATGATTTTTCTAATTCTTAAAACTAACTTAGATTTCTTTCAAAAGATAAGTCAAAATATTGTCCTTTTTATAAGTTTTTTTTCATTATTAGCAGATTTTTGTTAATTTCTACCTATGTTAGTATGTTAGTAAAGCCCACCCCCACACTTATCTCATGCATTGTCCTCAATGTATGAATGAATGCATATATGCATGAAAAAGAACAAGGGAAGGCGGAGGTTACCTTAAGGTGGTGGTTTCGGTGGTGGTCTAATTGGTCCACGGAATGCGGCCCAATCTATTTTTCGTGGAATTCGTAGGAACCCACCAGAAATCTTTCTTGTATAACCCACTAAAATGATGTCTATATGAACATTTTTTAAAAATTCCACCCCATCAAATTTTCAAATTTCATAATAAATTTCAGAGTCAATTGTGTCAACCGCCTTGTCCCAGAATGGAGAGTGAAAAGATGGAATGATTGACTTGGACGTCATAAGTGCGGGAACGAATACCGACTCAGGAAAGAAACTTAAATCAAGTAAGGGTTCAGGAGTCGGGCTAGGTTCAGGAAGTGGGTCCAAATCAATAAGTTGAAGCTTAAGTCCACAATAATCTTCCCACAATGGAATGTGACTCAATGGTGGTGATTCAAGTTCAGGAATGATATGAGTGGGAATCAAAACTGACTCGAAAATATTACCTAAGTCGGGTAACAAAACAGGAGTCAATAATGATTCAGAAATTTGAACTTGATCATAGATTTGAGAATCTAGGTCACATATCTCATTGGGTTCAACCTCATAAAAATGAGAACTTGCCAATTTATTCATGGGACTTTCAAATTTGTAAAATTGGTCAAGTTCAATATGATCATCAAAAATGGGTGACTCAATTTCATGATGAATTGGAACAGGATCCAATGTTGACTCGGAAGAAGTGAAATCAGGTGGAGACACCGGAGTCATTATTGAATCAGGAAGCAAATTGAATCATCAAGTTGGGGTTCATGATCATATTCATGCTCAAGATCTATTTCAGGAAAGGAAAAACTTGCCAAGTTATCAAAATTTGAAGTTTCGGCAAGTTCACATGATGGCACTGAATTAGAATCTTGTTGTCCAAAGCAACTAGGTTCGTCGGCTCTAAGAGAGTGGTCAGTGATATTAGAATTGGCCGGACGGTGAGAACACAAAGATTGAACCATCATATCTATATCATGCTCACGAGCTAATCTAGCCTGAGTCATATCTTCAAGCCTCTTTTGTGATTGGACTTGGAAAAAGGAAGTGTAATCGTGATGAAGTTGTGAGTCGGTGGACTCACGCATCATCATGTCTAAGATTGATGGTGATTGTTGCTTGGACTCATGCATACTCATCATTTCCCGGATAGATGATTTTCTATTCTGAATGGGTGGATCTGAGTATGAATCTTGGGAATATTGTGGACAAGGTGGAGACGGAGGACAAGTCGGTTGAAAATTAGACTCGGGGGAATCGAAACCCCATGAACTCTGTGAAGAGTTGAAAGTATGAAAATTATGGTCATAAGATGGGGGGCATGGGTTATAGTCATTCGGATAAGACCATTCCGGCACACTAGGTTGGTCAAAATTATGATATGCCGGGTTGGTAATATCCGAAAAAGGTGTGTAATATGGATTAAAATTGGAAAAATTGTTATATGCCATATCACACAAACACAAACAAAAAAAGAAAACAAACAAATAAACAAACAAAAAAAAAGAAAAAAATTCTAACCTAAGTTAGGGTAGACCTATGACCTAGACGACTCCTAACTGGTTAGACTGTCCACGGGAGGTAGGGTGCAGACTTTGACCACAAGTTAATCAGCCAGGTCAGGGCAAGAGTGGTGGGAGGTTTTCCGTCAAAGACGTTCCTTAATTAAATAACCACCAATTTTCGGGCTTTCGGCCCTCAATCCCCTTCTAGACACTGATTTGGCAGGAGTCAATTTCCAACACCGTTCCCCCTTAGGATAATCTCCTAATTGAGTCCGAGATGTCCCTAGGGCCAACATCTACTAATTTTAAGTTAGGCTTGGGTTATGAGTGCTCGGAATATGATTTTTGGGCCAAGGAAGGGTGATGAAATCCCCACCTTATCTTGTTAATGGGTTATGCCCTTAAGATATTTTTGTGCAAGTGTACAAGATATGTAAATAAGATTCACTCAAAGCATGAAAATCAACCAAGAGATGAGTCTTATTCTACATGCAATGCGAACGTACCTTGCTCCAGCACTCTTCAACAGTAAAATAAAGTAATTGAAAAGACACGTGCCTAATATGCAAACGTCTAATCAATTTTTATCATTAACAACAAATATTTTACTGTTGAATTAATTAGCAGTAAGCAGGGTTATCACAGAACAAATTTTAACAGAGCAGAAAGCAGATATTACAATTTTCAACAACCTGCAGAAAAATTGATCAGTAGTTCACTGCTCCTGCCGCGGAACCGCGGCTATTGCCGCGTTTGCGCGGCAAAGTAATGAAAATCACCTAGAGGGGGGGTGAATAGGTGATAATGCTAATCAATGCACAATTTAAAAATATGATGCAACAATCTCCCAAAACAAGACTAAGAGCTGAATGCCCCGTGAAGGGTTCTGAACTCCTTCCTCCTGATTCCTCGTAAATAAGAGTTGGAGGTGCGCAATGCAACCTTGTTGTATGGGACAATGATTGACAAGATGAATGGCAACAAGTGAATGTAGCAATGACAAATAAAAGCAAGCAACAATAGCAATGAAAGTAGTGCAAGAACAAGGAAAGTAAACCAAACGCAAACACCAAGATTTGTTATCGAGGTTCGAGCACCCAGCTCTACTTCCCCGCCTTCCCCAGAAGGATTCCAACCACTTCCACTATCACAAAGATGTCACAAATACACCGGAGTACCCAACTCCACAATCTCAAGTACAAGTTCTCTCTTGGTGGTCAAAAGACCACAAACTTTCTCTTTCAAAATTTTCTTCCCTTACAAAGGTCCTTAGAGAACAATGAGTAGGAATGAAGCTCTTGTGTGTAAAGAGAAAAGAAAATGAAATCAGAGAATTCTTGAAAACACTTCAGAAAATGAGAGAGAATTTCAGCACAAAAACCAAGAAACCAAGCTCTTTTGAATGCCTTAAACTTTTGAATTTTTCTTGTAAAAATTAGGTGAACCAATCTCTCCCCAAACACCCCTATTTATAGGAGAGGGCTAGGGTTAGAAGATAAAACATTTTTAAGGCTAATCAGAATGAATTAAACCCAAAACAAGTCATTTAAACTCACTTAAGTGAGAAAAAGACAAAAATAAACAGCTCAGAAAAATGCCCGTTACTGTTCAAACGGCTCTGTCGGTCGACCGGTCGGTCGACCGCAAGTTCAAAAATATGACCGTTGCAGGCCAGCGGTCGACCTCCCAGTCGACCCATTTTAACCGAGAGCAGACTGAGCTACAGTCGGTCGACTGCACGGTCGACCGGCAGACATGCACACGGATACGTGCACCTGCCAGTTCCACGGTCGACTGGGACGGTCGACCGGTCAAACCTGACATAGAATCAGTCGACCGGTCGGTCGACCGGAACAGGTTAAAAATCAGGTTTTGGAAAGAATATGAAGGAGATTTTGATTTTGACAAAAATACTTTTGAACATAGATTAGTATAAAACATAAATATATATCTGTAGGCAAAATCTTGTAAACAAAATGTTTTTGTATAAAATATTAGAAAACGTTTTGGAATAAACTTGTGCGCAAAACGTGTGTGATAGAGCTTCAAACCTATCCACTATTCTTTAACAAACTATAAAACTAAAAATACAATGATTAAATACTTTTTGAGCAATCTTCAAATCTTTGAGCCATCCAATGCCTTGCTAGTGCCTTCTCTTCTATGATCCTTCCTTGATTGTGCAATTTGCCTTCCTTGCTATGTGAAACTTAGAAGTTCTTGCAAAAGGTAAGCCAATGGTCTCCAAACATGGTACAAAACCTGAAACTTATCTTGAATAAATTCATTAGTACCAAATAGCTCTTATTTGGTTTGTCATCATCAAAACACAAAACAAGAGAGTGTAACCTCTTGGGCCAACAATCTCCCCCTTTTTGATGATGACAAAACAAATAGGCTATGGACAAAAATATGGGGGAGGAGAAGACTCCCCCTCAAATTATGCTATATGAAAAACACAAGAATTTATTAAAAACACAAAAACATACTCTTGATGCCAATTGAAACCAAATTGAAACAATACCAATAAAACACAAAATACAAGAGTTAAGTTCTCAAATTCATAAAACACAAGACTCATAACAAACTCATAAAACTAAAACAAATAAATTCATATGGAACCAAGACCGAATGAACTTATTTTTGTCCATGTAAACTTATTCTCCCCCTTTTTGTCATACATCAAAAAGGGTTATAAAAAACATGTCTATTCAATAATACAAACATTAAGTTCTCCACAAATAAACGAAAATCTAGCAAAATCAAGTGGTTTAGTGAAAATATCGGCTAATTGCAAATCCGTAGAAACATAATCAATAACTATATCTCCTTTCTCAAAATGATCTCTAAGAAAGTGATATCTAATCTCGATGTGCTTGGTCTTACTATGTTAATTTGCATTCTTTGTCATATGTATAGTACTAGTATTATCACAAAATATTTTTATATGGTCAAAATGCAAATCATAATCAAGGAGAGTATGTTTCATCCAAAGGACTTGTGCACAACAAGCCCCCGCGGCAACATACTCCGCCTCGGCGGTTGAGAGAGCTACGGAATTTTGCTTCCTAGAGGACCATGAAACAAGACAATTACCAAGAAATTGACATGTCCCACTAGTACTCTTTCTATCTACTCTACAACCCGCATAGTCGGCATCCGAATAACTCGTCATTGAGAAATCTCCGGTTTTCGGATACCATAGACCCATTCCAATCGTTCCCTTAATATAACGAATAATACGTTTTACCGCAATAAGATGAGACTCTTTGGGACACAATTGAAATCTAGCACAAAGACACACACTAAACATGATATCCGGCCTACTTGCCATTAAATATAAAAGACTTCCTATCATGCTTCTATACAATTTAATATCAACATTTTTACCTTGGTCATCCTTATCAAGCTTGGTGGTAGTTGCCATGGGAGTGTTGTAAACCTTTGAGTCTTCAAGTCCAAACCTCTTTACGAGTTCCTTTGCGTATTTGGCTTGACATATGAAGTTCCCATCTTGCAATTGCTTGATTTGGAGTCCAAGAAAGAAATTAAGCTCACCCATTGAAGACATTTCAAATTCAAGTTGCATGACCTTTTCAAAATCCTTGCACAAAAGCTCATTAGTAGAACCAAAAATTATATCATCAACATAAATTTGCACAATTAAAATGTCATTATCAACATGCTTAGTGATTAGTGTTGTATCTATTTTGCCTTTAATAAAATCATTTGAAATGAGAAAACTAGAAAGCCTTTCATACCAAGCTCTTGGAGCTTGTTTCAATCCATACAAAGCTTTATCAAGTTTAAAAACAAAATCGGGATGAACATGATCAATAAAATCGGGAGGTTGAGCAACATAAACTTCTTCATTTATAAAACCATTCAAAAATGCACTTTTCACATCCATTTGAAAAGTTTAAAATTTTTGAAAGATGCAAAGGCTAGTGTCATCCGTATGGCTTCAAGCCGTGTTACGGGTGCAAAGGTCTCCTCAAAGTCAATTCCCTCGACTTGAGTGTAACCTTGGGCCACTAACCTAGCTTTATTCCTAATGATATTTCCGGACTCATCCATCTTGTTTCTAAAGATCCACTTAGTACCAATTATTGGTCTATCGTGGGGTTTAGGAACAAGGTGCCAAACTTGGTTGCGCTCAAATTGATTGAGTTCCTCTTGCATGGCAAGCAACCAATATGGGTCCGTCTCGGCTTCGAGAATGCCTTTGGTTCAAAATGAGAAATGAAAGCAAAGTTACCACATAGGTCATGGAGTTTGGAGCGAGTTGTTACTCCTTTAGATGCATCACCCAAGATGAGCTCCTTAGGATGATTTGTAGCGTATCTCCAAGCTTTAGAAAGCGGTTGAGAGCTTTCCTCTTTATCCTCTTGAACTTCACCAATTGAATCTAGCTTTTCTTCTTGAGCGGGTGAGTCCTTCAAGGATAGTCTCTCCATGTCTTCACCTAATGGGTCAATCTCTACAACATTCTCAACAACCACATTAGATTCTTCAAATTTAACATGCATGGATTCTTCAATGGTACGAGAAGATCTAATGAATACTCTATAAGCTTTACTAGTTGTAGAATATCCAACAAAAATTGCTTCATAAGCCTTAGCATCAAATTTACCCAAATTCTCTTTAGTATTCAAAACAAAGCACTTGCATCCAAAAACTTTGAAATATGCAACATTTGGTTTTCTAGAATGATACACTTCAAAAGAAGTTTTGGAAGAATTTTTACACAAATAAATACGGTTAGATATATAGCATGCGGTGTTTACGGCCTCGGCCCATAAATATTGAGGGAGGTCGTATTCACTTATCATTATCCTAGCCATCTCTTGAAGTGTTCTATTTTTCCTTTCTACAACTCCATTTTGTTGTGGAGTTCTAGGACAAGACATTTCATGCTTAATTCCCTTTTCATCACAATAAGTCATGAAGAGTTGGTTCACAAACTCACCACCTCTATCACTCCTTATTTTCAAAATCGGAAAACCTTTTTCTTTTTCAACCCTTTTTCGAAAAATCTTAAAATGAGAAAAGGTTTGATCTTTGTGTTCCAAAAAGAAAACCCAAGTGAAACGGGAAAAATCATCAACCAAAACATATGCATATCTACTACCATTTAAACTCTTAGTTTTAGTAGGTCCAAAAAGATCCATATGAATTAATTCTAAAGGCCTAGTTGACATGATATCCTTGATTGGTTTGAAGGAAGACTTGGTTTGTTTCCCAAGTTGGCACACACCACAAATGCGGTCTTTCTCAAACTTCAAGCAAGGTATACCCTTCACCAATTCCTTAGAATTAATCCTAGAAAGATGTTCAAAAGATGCATGTCCTAATCTTCTATGCCAAAGCCAAGAATTTTCATCAAAAGCATTTAAGCATTTAGTAGAACACTCTACATTAAGCATGTCAATGATATAAACATTATCATCACGAAAACCGGTCAAAATACAATCATTGGATTTAACATCAAAAATCTTACAAGAAGAATCATCAAAAATAACTTTAAGACCACGATCACAAAATTGACTAATGCTAAGCAAATTATGTTTTAAACCATCTACTAAAACAACATTCTCTATAATAGAAGATGCACCAATTTGAATGTTACCTATACCGATGATAGTCCCTTTGGAGTCATCCCCGAAGGTGACGAAGCCACCTTCCATGTACCTTGATAGGGTTGTAAAGTTGTTGATATCCCACGTCATGTGTCTTGAACAACCACTATCAAGGTACCACCGCCCCCTACGTCTTGGAGCCTTGGTGTGTACCTACATCAAATAATTTAGGACTTGATTTTGGTACCCACATTTTCTTGGGTCCTAATGGGTTAGTTTCATTAACCCAAACAAGATTATTTGATCTATTAACTTGGTCATAACAAAATTTAGCTAAATGTCCATTTTTACCACAATATGTGCATCTATACACTCTACCATATTTAAAAACATAGTGAGTGTGTGATTTGTGAGCATGAGAATTGTGAGCATGAAAAGATTTAGCATGAGAAGTGTTATGTGTAGTGTGAGCATGAGTAGGTTTAACATGAGAATCTTTAGCATGAGGGGTGTGCTTTTTAGAAAATTTTTCTTCAAGTTTCTTGGTGTTAAAAGCACAATCTTTCAAAACTTTTTCAAAATCAACCATTTTAGTTTTTAAAGAGGAAATTTCTTTTTCATCAACAATAGGAGATTTTCCCTTACAAGAAACCTTGTAGGCATTAAACTCATTTTGAATAGAAGTGAGATTAGAAGAAATATCATCCTTTTCTTTAGAAACCATAGCAAGTTGATTTTTGAGAAAAGCAACTTCTTTTTGCAATTTAAAGCATTCAATTTTCTTGTTATCATAAGTTTCGGAAAGTTCTACAAAAGCATGAACAAGAACTTCCTTACTTAATTTATCATCTTCATCATCAAGGGGTTGAGTGGTTACCTTAGGTGTGTTTGCCATGAAACACATATTTGCAACATCCGCCTCTTCCTCGGACTCGCTTTCCGAATCCCAAGTTGCCTTGTACGCTTTCTTTTCTTCCGATTTCTTTGGCTTGAAGGAGGAGGTCATCTTCTTCTTGAACTCCGGGCAATCCGCCATGATGTGTCCGGGCTTTCGGCAATTGTAGCATATAATTCTCCTCTCCTCTTTGCCTTCAAATTTCCTTCGGAAGTTTAGCTTGTTCCTCCGGTACATTCTCTTGACATTGCGAACAAGTAGTGATAGCTCCTCATCTTCTTCTTCATCTTCCTCATCGTCTTCAAGGGTGGATGAAGACTTGAAGGCTATTGATTTCTTCTTTGTTGGAGCGGCCTCTTCTCTTGCTTTCTTCTCCATCTCATGGGTCTTTAAGTTCCCAATGAGGCTAATGAGGTCCATCTCATCCTTGTCGTTCAATTCTTTTAAGGTGGTAGCCTTTATCTCCCATAAAGACGGAAGAGCCCGAATCACTTTCCGCACCTTTTGATCGTTGGAGATGTCATCACCTAAGGAAGAAAGACCATTAGTGATTTTAGTAAATCGGGTAATCATGCAATCAATAGATTCATCATCAAGCATTTTAAATGATTCATATTGAGACCTCAAGAGATCTATCTTAGCTCTCTTTGTTGGCCCAAGAGGTTACACTCTCCATTGTTTTGTGTTTTGATGATAACAAACCAAATAAGTGCTATTTGGTACTAATGTTTTGATCTAGATGAATTTCAGGTTTTGTACCATGTTTAGAGCTCATTCGCTTCGCTTTTGCAAAAACTTCTAAGTTCCACATAGCAATGAAGGCAAATTGCACATCAAGGAAGGATCATAGAAGAGAAGGCAATTGCAAGGCATTGGATGGCTCAAAAATTGCTTCAGAGGTCCTTAGGATTTATTTTATAGCTTTATAGCATGTTAAAGAATAGAGAGTAGGTTTGAAGCTCAAACACACACGTTTTCACGCGTATGCCTTTTCCAAGTTTATTTCCTATAAAATATACAAAAATATTTTAACACTAATTCTTCTTCCTACAAATCTGTTTTTATGTTGTATATTGATTTCATGTTCAAATAGTTTTGATCAAAATATTTTTCCTCTCAAAATTCCCTTTGTATTTCAATTTTTGACCTGAGCCGGTCGACCGGCTATATACCACCAGTCGACCGGAGTTCTGGCAGAGTGCACGTATCCGTGTGCACGTCTGTCAGTCGACCGGTAGGCTACCGGTAGTCGACCGAAGTTTTTAGTTTGCTCTCTGGATCTGACCAGTCGACCGGTGGGCTACCGGCCTTCGACCAATAGTTCAACCTTTAGCTTTTCGGTCGACCGGCTGGCTACCGTTAGTCGACCGGTTATTTTTCAAAGTCTCAGTCAGGAGCAGTCGACTGTACCAGTCGACCGATAGTTCATAACGGTCAAATTTTTGAACTATCGGTCGACCGGGCCAGTCGACCGATATGGCCGTTGAACAGTAAACGGGCATATTTTAATTCTGTTTTAACTTGATTTTTGAAATTAAATATCCGTTGGAGGGTATATTTGGAACTAATTACTTCCTAATCTTCAGTAATTAATTCCTAAACCTAAACCCTAGCCCTCTCCTATAAATAGGGGTGTTTGGGGAGAGTTTCTTTACAACATTTTATTCAAGAGAAAATTCAAAAGTTTGGGATATTACAAAAGAGCTTGTTTCTTGTTTTTGTGCTGATATTTCTCATTCATTTTCAGAAGTGTTCTTGATATACTCTCTGAATTTGATTTTCTTTCTTCACTTACACAAGAGCTTCATTCCTTCTCAATATTCTCTAAGGACCTTTGTAAGGGAAGAGATATTTGAAAGAGAGAGTTTGTGATCTTTTGATTACTTAGAAATTGTATTGTGCTGAAATTGTAGGAGTTGGGTACTCCATTTGTAATTGATCTTTGTGATAGTGAAAGTAGCTAGAATCCTTCTGGGGAAGGCGGGGAGTAGAGCTGGGTGCTCGAACCTCGATAACATATCCTTGTGTTTGCGATTGGTTTACTTTACTTGCTATTACTTCTTGCTATTGATTGTGACTTGCCTCATTCACTTGCATTCATCTCTATATTTGTTGCTCATTGCTTCATATTTCAAATTTGGTACCTTGATTAGCATTATCACCTATTCACCCCCCCTCTAGGTGATTTTCAATTGGTATCAGAGCTTGGACTCTAGGTTTGGCTTAACATCCTTAGAGAGATCCTAAAATATTGCTAATCAACATTTTCATTCATCCATTCATACACTAGTAAACATGGCCGACAACATTAAATCCCCACCTAAATTTGATGGCCTTAATTTCCCTATTTGGAAGGTTAGGATAACTATATTTTTGCAATCACTAGGTAGCTTAGTTGCCAAATCCTTGACCAAACCCTATGAGGCACCCGATGGTGATGAGGGCACTTGGACCGACCTTGACTTAAGATGTATGAGGCTAACTCAAAAGCCCAAAACTCCCTTCTTACCGCCTTGAATGAGGATGACCTTACACGTGTTATTCATTGCCAATCCGCCTATGAGATGTGGCAACACTTATTGGTCACGCATGAAGGGACCTCACAAGTCAAGAGAGCCAAAGTAGATCTCTTGCGGTCTCAATATGAATCATTTAAGATGCTAGATGATGAAACAATTGATTGCATGATTACTCGTTTCACAAAAATCACTAATGGTCTTTCTTCATTATGTGACATCATCTCCAACGACCAAAAGGTACGCAAGGTGATACGGGCTCTTCCTCCATCTTGGGAGATCAAGTCTACTACCTTGAAGGAATTGAACGACAAAGACGAGATGGACATCATAAGTCTCATAGGAAACCTCAAAACCTATGAGATGGAGAAGAAAGCAAGAGAAGAGGCGGCTCCAACAAAGAAGAAGTCTATCGCTTTCAAGTCTTCTTCCTCCACCATTGAAGACGAAGATGAAGATGAAGAAGAAGATGAGGAGCTCTCCCTCCTCGTGCGCAACATCAAGAGGATGTACCGGAAGAACAAGCAAAATTTCCGGAGAAAGTTTGAAGGTAAAGAGGAGCGAAAGATCATTTGCTACAATTGCCGCAAGCCCGGACACATCATGGCCGATTGCCCGGAATTCAAGAAGAAAATGACTTCCTCCTTCAAGCCAAGAAAGCAAGACGAAAAGAAGGCTTACAAGGCCACTTGGGATTCGGAAAGCGAGTCCGAAGATGAAGAAAAGGCGGACACCGCAAACATGTGTTTCATGGCAAACACACCCAAGGTAACCCCTCAAACTCTTGAATCTATAGATGATAATGATGATGATTTAAGTAAGGAAGTTCTAGTGCATGCTTTTGTAGAACTTTCCAAAACTTATGATAACAAGAAAATGGAGTGTTTTAAACTACAAAAGGAAGTTGCTTTTCTTAAATCTCAACTTGCTTTGATTTCACAAGAAAAAGAGGATCTTTCTTCTAATCTTATTTGCATTCAAAATGAATTTCATTCTTATAAGATTTCTTGTAAGGGTAAAACCCCTATTGTTGATAATAATGAAATTTCTTCTTTTAAAGCTAAAATGAGTGATTTTGAAAAAGTTTTAAAAGATTGTGCTTTTAATACAAAGAAACTTGAAGAAAAATTTTCCAAAAAGCATACATCTCATGCTAAAGTTTCTCATGATAAGATTCCACATGCTCATACTTCTAATGCTTCTCATGCTAAATCTTTTCATGCTCACAATGCCAATGCTCACAAAACACACACCCATTATGCATTTAAATATGGTAGAGTTTATAGATGTACATATTGTGGCAAAAATGGACATTTAGCTAAATTTTGTTATGATAAATTGCATAGCTCAAATAATCTTGTTTGGGTTAATGGTTCTAACCCTCATGGACCCAAGAAAATGTGGGTACCAAAATCAAGTCCTAAAATGTTTGATGTAGGTACACACCAAGGCTCCAAGACGTAGGGAGCGGTGGTACCTTGATAGTGGTTGTTCAAGGCACATGACATGGGATATCAACAACTTCACAACCCTATCAAGGTACATGGAAGGTGGCTCCGTCACCTTCGGGGATGATTCCAAAGGCAAGATAATTGGTATAGGTAACATTCAAGTTGGTTCATCTCCTATTATAGAGAATGTTGTTTTAGTTGATGGTTTGAAGCATAATTTACTTAGTATTAGTCAATTTTGTGATCGTGGTCTTAAAGTTGTTTT
Source organism: Agave tequilana (assembly GCA_038442645.1). Lineage (NCBI taxonomy): Eukaryota > Viridiplantae > Streptophyta > Magnoliopsida > Asparagales > Asparagaceae > Agave > Agave tequilana. The sequence continues at coordinate 24,741 of JAVJIF010021002.1, forward strand.
TGATGATACTTCTTGTAAGATTTTTGATATTAAATCGAATGATTGTATTTTGACCGGTTTTCGTGATGACAATGTTTATATAATTGACATGCTTAATGTAGAGTGTTCTACTAAGTGTTTAAATGCTTTTGATGAAAATTCATGGCTTTGGCATAGAAGATTAGGACATGCATCTTTTGAACATATTTCTAGAATTAATTCAAAGGAATTGGTGAAGGGTATTCCTTGCTTGAGTTTTGAGAAAGACCGCATTTGTAGTGCGTGCCAACTTGGGAAACAAACCAAGTCTTCCTTTAAACCAATCAAGGATATCATGTCAACTAGACCTCTAGAATTAATTCATATGGATTTATTTGGACCAACTAAAACTAAAAGCTTAAATGGAAGTAGATTTGCATTTGTTTTAGTTGATGATTTCTCTCGATTTACTTGGGTTTTCTTTTTGCAAAATAAAGATCAAACTTTTTCTCACTTTAAGATTTTTAGAAAAAGAGTTGAAAAAGAGAAAGGTTTTCCGATTTTGAGAATAAGGAGTGATAGAGGTGGTGAGTTTGTTAACCAACTCTTCATGACTTATTGTGATGAAAAGGGAATTAAGCATGAAATGTCTTGTCCTAGAACTCCACAACAAAATGGAGTTGTAGAAAGGAAAAATAGAACACTTCAAGAGATGGCTAGGACAATGATAAGTGAATACGACCTCCCTCAATATTTATGGGCCGAGGCCGTAAACACCGCATGCTATATATCGAATCGTATTTATTTATGCAAAAATTCTTCGAAAACTTCTTTTGAAATGTATCATTTTAGAAAACCAAATGTTTCCTATTTCAAAGTTTTTGGATGCAAATGTTTTGTTTTGAACACTAAAGAGAATTTGGGTAAATTTGATGCTAAAGCTTATGAGGCTATCTTTGTAGGATATTCCTCTACTAGCAAAGCATATAGAGTTTTCATTAGATCTTCACTTACTATTGAAGAAACCATACATGTTAAGTTTGAAGAATCTAATGTGTGTGTTGAGAATGTTGTAGAGTTTGAACCATTAGGTGAAAGCTTGGAGAAACTATCCTTGAAGGACTCACCCGCGCAAGAAGAAAAGCAAGAACCTTTAGGTGAAGTTCAAAAGGATAATGAGGAAAGTGCGCAACCACTTCCCAAAGCTTGGAGATATGCTACAAATCATCCAAAGGAGCTCATCTTGGGTGATGCCTCCAAAGGAGTCACAACGCGCTCCAAACTCCATGACCTATGTGGTAACTTTGCTTTCATTTCTCATTTTGAACCCAAAGGCATTCTCGAAGCCGAGACGGACCCATATTGGTTGCTTGCCATGCAAGAGGAACTCAATCAATTTGAGCGCAACCAAGTTTGGCACCTTGTTCCTAAGCCCCACGATAGACCAATAATTGGTACTAAGTGGATCTTTAGGAATAAGTTGGATGAGTCCGGAAATGTCATTAGGAATAAAGCTAGGTTAGTGGCCCAAGGTTACACTCAAGTTGAGGGAATCGACTTTGAGGAATCCTTTGCACCCGTAGCACGGCTTGAAGCCATACGGATAACACTAGCTTATGCATCTTTTAAAAATTTCAAACTTTTTCAAATGGATGTGAAAAGTGCATTTTTAAATGGATTTCTAAATGAAGAAGTTTTTGTTGCTCAACCTCCCGGTTTTGTTGATCATGTTCATCCCGATTTTGTTTTCAAACTCGATAAGGCTTTATATGGTTTGAAACAAGCTCCAAGAGCTTGGTATGAAAGGCTTTCAAGTTTTCTAATTTCAAACAATTTTATTAAAGGCAAAGTAGACACTACTCTATTCACTAAGCATGTTGATAATGATATTTTGATTGTCCAAATTTATGTTGATGATATAATTTTCGGTTCTACTAATGAAGTTTTATGCAAGGATTTTGAAAAGGTAATGCAACAAGAATTTGAAATGTCCTCCATGGGTGAACTCAATTTCTTCCTTGGACTCCAAGTCAAGCAATTGCAAGATGGGAACTTCATTAGCCAAGCCAAATATGCAAAGGAACTCGTGAAGAGGTTTGGACTTGAAGACGCTAAAACTTGCAACACTCCCATGGCAACTACAACCAAGCTTGATAAGGACGAACAAGGTAAAAATGTTGATATTAAATTGTTTAGAAGCATGATAGGTAGTCTTTTATATTTAACGGCAAGTAGGCCGGATATCATGTTTAGTGTGTGTCTTTGTGCTAGATTTCAATCGTGTCCCAAAGAATCTCATTTAATTGCCGTAAAACGCATTATTCGTTATGTTAAGGGAACGATTGGATTAGGTCTTTGGTATCCGAAAACTATAGATTTTTCTATGACTAGTTATTCGGACGCCGACTATGCGGGTTGTAGAGTAGATAGAAAGAGTACTAGTGGGACATGTCAATTTCTCGGTAATTGTCTTGTTTCATGGTCCTCTAGGAAGCAAAATTCCGTAGCTCTATCAACCGCCGAGGCGGAGTATGTTGCCGCGGGGGCTTGTTGTGCACAAGTCCTTTGGATGAAACATACTCTCCTTGATTATGATTTGCATTATAAAAATATTAAAATATTTTGTGATAATACTAGTACTATTCATTTAACTAAAAATGCAAATCAACATAGTAAGACCAAGCACATTGAGATTAGATATCACTTTCTTAGAGATCATTTTGAGAAAGGTGATATTGATATTGATTATGTTTCCACCGATTTTCAACTAGCCGATATTTTCACAAAACCACTTGATTTTGCTAGATTTTCGTTTATTTGTGGAGAATTAAATATGTGTATTATTGATTAAACATGTTTTTCATAACCCTTTTTGATGTATGACAAAAAGGGGGAGAATAAGTTACATGTACAAAAATAAGTTCATTTGGTCTTGGTTCCATATGAATTTATGAGTTTTATGAGTATTTATATTTTTTTTTATCTCTATGATTTTGGTATAAATTGGTATCAAGGAGCAAATTTTTGATTTTTGGTGTTTTTGGTATCAAGTACAAATTTTAAGGTTTCATTTGTATTGTATTGTTGATTTCAATAATTGGTGCATCATTTCTTTTTATCATTTCAATTATTGGTATTTAGAGCATATTTATAATGTTTAAATATAGCATAATTTGAGGGGGAGTTTTCTCCTCCCCATATTTTTTGTAAATAGCCTATTTGTTTTGTCATCATCAAAAAGGGGGAGATTGTTGGCCCAAGAGGTTACACTCTCCATTGTTTTGTGTTTTGATGATAACAAACCAAATAAGTGCTATTTGGTACTAATGTTTTGATCTAGATGAATTTCAGGTTTTGTACCATGTTTAGAGCTCATTCGCTTCGCTTTTGCAAAAACTTCTAAGTTCCACATAGCAATGAAGGCAAATTGCACATCAAGGAAGGATCATAGAAGAGAAGGCAATTGCAAGGCATTGGATGGCTCAAAGATTGCTTCAGAGGTCCTTAGGATTTATTTTATAGCTTTATAGCATGTTAAAGAATAGAGAGTAGGTTTGAAGCTCAAACACACACGTTTTCACGCGTATGCCTTTTCCAAGTTTATTTCCTATAAAATATACAAAAATATTTTAACACTAATTCTTCTTCCTACAAATCTGTTTTTATGTTGTATATTGATTTCATGTTCAAAATAGTTTTGATCAAAATATTTTTCCTCTCAAAATTCCCTTTGTATTTCAATTTTTGACCTGAGCCGGTCGACCGGCTATATACCACCAGTCGACCGGAGTTCTGGCAGAGTGCACGTATCCGTGTGCACGTCTGTCAGTCGACCGGTAGGCTACCGGTAGTCGACCGAAGTTTTTAGTTTGCTCTCTGGATCTGACCAGTCGACCGGTGGGCTACCGGCCTTCGACCGATAGTTCAACCTTTAGCTTTTCGGTCGACCGGCTGGCTACCGTTAGTCGACCGGTTATTTTTCAAAGTCTCAGTCAGGAGCAGTCGACTGTACCAGTCGACCGATAGTTCATAACGGTCAAATTTTTGAACTATCGGTCGACCGGGCCAGTCGACCGATATGGCCGTTGAACAGTAAACGGGCATATTTTTAATTCTGTTTTAACTTGATTTTTGAAATTAAATATCCGTTGGAGGGTATATTTGGAACTAATTACTTCCTAATCTTCAGTAATTAATTCCTAAACCTAAACCCTAGCCCTCTCCTATAAATAGGGGTGTTTGGGGAGAGTTTCTTTACAACATTTTATTCAAGAGAAAATTCAAAAGTTTGGGATATTACAAAAGAGCTTGTTTCTTGTTTTTGTGCTGATATTTCTCATTCATTTTCAGAAGTGTTCTTGATATACTCTCTGAATTTGATTTTCTTTCTTCACTTACACAAGAGCTTCATTCCTTCTCAATATTCTCTAAGGACCTTTGTAAGGGAAGAGATATTTGAAAGAGAGAGTTTGTGATCTTTTGATTACTTAGAAATTGTATTGTGCTGAAATTGTAGGAGTTGGGTACTCCATTTGTAATTGATCTTTGTGATAGTGAAAGTAGCTAGAATCCTTCTGGGGAAGGCGGGGAGTAGAGCTGGGTGCTCGAACCTCGATAACATATCCTTGTGTTTGCGATTGGTTTACTTTACTTGCTATTACTTCTTGCTATTGATTGTGACTTGCCTCATTCACTTGCATTCATCTCTATATTTGTTGCTCATTGCTTCATATTTCAAATTTGGTACCTTGATTAGCATTATCACCTATTCACCCCCCCCTCTAGGTGATTTTCACTCTTGACTTGTGAAGTCCCTTCATGTGTGACCAATAAGTGTTACCAAATCTCATAGGCGGATTGGCAATGAATTACCCGTGTAAGGTCAACCTCATTCAAGGCGGTTAATAGGGAGTTTTGGGCCTTGGAGTTAGCCTCATATTCTCTAAAGTTGAAGTCGGTCCAAGTGCTCTCATCACTATCGGGTGCTACATAGGGTTTGGTCAAGGACTTGGCCACTAAGCTACCCAAAGATTGCAAAAATATAGTCATCCTAACCTTCCAAATAGGGAAATTAAGTCCATCAAATTTAGGAGGGGTTTTGATGTTATCAGCCATGTTTACTAGTGTATGAATGTATGAATGAAAATGTTGATTAGCAAGTTTTAAGGATCTCTCTATGGATGTTAAGCCAAACCTAGAGTCCAAGCTCTGATACCAATTGAAAATCACCTAGAGGGGGGTGAATAGGTGATAATGCTAATCAATGCACAATTTAAAAATATGATGCAACAATCTCCCAAACAAGACTAAGAGCCGAATGCCCCGTGAAGGGTTCTGAACTCCTTCCTCCTGATTCCTCGTAAATAAGAGTTGGAGGTGCGCAATGCAACCTTGTTGTATGGGACAATGATTGACAAGATGAATGGCAACAAGTGAATGTAGCAATGACAAATAAAAGCAAGCAACAATAGCAATGAAAGTAGTGCAAGAACAAGGAAAGTAAACCAAACGCAAACACCAAGATTTGTTATCGAGGTTCGAGCACCCAGCTCTACTTCCCCGCCTTCCCCAGAAGGATTCCAACCACTTCTACTATCACAAAGATGTCACAAATACACCGGAGTACCCAACTCCACAATCTCAAGTACAAGTTCTCTCTTGGTAGTCAAAAGACCACAAACTTTCTCTTTCAAAATTCTCTTCCCTTACAAAGGTCCTTAGAGAACAATGAGTAGGAATGAACCTCTTGTGTGTAAAGAGAAAAGAAAATGAAATCAGAGAATTCTTGAAAACACTTCAGAAAATGAGAGAGAATTTCAGCACAAAAACCAAGAAACCAAGCTCTTTTGAATGCCTTAAACTTTTGAATTTTTCTTGTAAAAATTAGGTGAACCAATCTCTCCCCAAACACCCCTATTTATAGGAGAGGGCTAGGGTTAGAAGATAAAACATTTTTAAGGCTAATTAGAATGAATTAAACCCAAAACAAGTCATTTAAACTCACTTAAGTGAGAAAAAGACAAAAATAAACAGCTCAGAAAAATGCCCGTTACTGTTCAAACGGCTCTGTCGGTCGACCGGTCGGTCGACCGCAAGTTCAAAAATATGACCGTTGCAGGCCAGCGGTCGACCGCCCGGTCAACCCATTTTAACCGAGAGCAGACTGAGCTACAGTCGGTCGACTGCACGGTCGACCGGCAGACATGCACACGGATACGTGCACCTGCCAGTTCCACGGTCGACTGGGACGGTCGACCGGTCAAACCTGACATAGAATCAGTCGACCGGTCGGTCGACCGGAACAGGTTAAAAATCAGGTTTTGGAAAGAATATGAAGGAGATTTTGATTTTGACAAAAATACTTTTGAACATAGATTAGTATAAAACATAAATATATATCTGTAGGCAAAATCTTGTAAACAAAATGTTTTTGTATAAAATATTAGAAAACGTTTTGGAATAAACTTGTGCGCAAAAACGTGTGTGATAGAGCTTCAAACCTATCCACTATTCTTTAACAAACTATAAAGCTAAAAATACAATGATTAAATACTTTTTGAGCAATCTTCAAATCTTTGAGCCATCCAATGCCTTGCTAGTGCCTTCTCTTCTATGATCCTTCCTTGATTGTGCAATTTGCCTTCTTTGCTATGTGAAACTTAGAAGTTCTTGCAAAAGCTAAGCCAATGGTCTCCAAACATGGTACAAAACCTGAAACTTATCTTGAATAAATTCATTAGTACCAAATAGCTCTTATTTGGTTTGTCATCATTAAAACACAAAACAAGAGAGTGTAACCTCTTGGGCTAACAAGTAACAGGCTCTGCTGCTCTGCCTTCGAGGGCAGAGGCACAGAGTTGCTATATGTCCACTTCTGCTGTTGTTTTTCTGTTCTCCAAACCTACAAACAGAAAAGAATAAAAGAATTAGTTAATAATTTTTTTTATTTTAGAGAAAAACTTACCGTCCCTCCCTGGCAACGGCGCCAATTTGTTGATCGAGTTTTCCTGCACAAAAAATAATGAATATTAGATTTAAGATAAAGGTGTGCGAAGTTCTCAATACTAATCCGCGGTAGCAAGGCTATGCGGGTCGTGATCCTCAGGGAGGGACTAGCGATGGAAGCGTTTGTAAGATTCTCTAAAATTTTTATTTATTATATTAGTTATGATGGTATTTACAAGGAAGTGTGGTGAAAAGAATTTGAGAGAGATAGAGATAGAAATCTAAACTAAAGAAAGAAAGAAAGAAAGAAACGCATACCTCTTCAGTCTGCTTACCTTTTGAACCATTGCGATGATTTACCTTTCCTTGGAAGGCGTACAAGCATGACGTATAGGATCGTCCGCCTTCTTAATCTACACTATGAAATAAAAGACAACTATGAAGACCTGTTCATCGCCATAGGCCATCAAGGGCTCTTCTTCGGCTAGGTAGTCTCGAAGCAGTTGGTTCTCATGGTGGGCAAGACATTAGAGAGAAAATAGAAGAAAGCAAATACTGAGATACACAAGATTAAACAAGAACAAAAAAAAAATAATAAAAGAACAAAATCAAACCTCGATTCGATTATTAAACAATGGTGGAAAAATAAAACTTACACCGACTGTCACCATCAGTACAAGTAGATCCCTTCCTCCATGAGAACATCATCTCCTCTCAGTTTTTACAAAAAGGAAAAAATAAAAATTACAATGGAGGAAAGAAAATCTAAACTACAAGAAGAAAACCTAAACCCTAGATTTGGCCCTCTGGCTCTGCCTCTGGACGCTCTGTACGTTGCACTGCAGGGGGTATTTATAGGTGCAGAAGGAAGTAGAGTCCCATCACAACTCCTCCACGAAAACAGGTGACGGGATAAGGCAGGATTGCCGCAGAAACGCGGCTTGGGCCGCGTTTCCGCGGCACTACAGTGGCTGCTGGCCACGCGCTTTGGCGCGTGGCTTCTCCTGGTCCGTCCATCTGGTCGTTTTCTTCTGGAAGCTTGATCCTGGCTCTTTATCTTGAGATTTCGAGATAACTTAGAAATCAAGTTATCTAGATCTCAAATCTCCCAATATCTTTATCCACGAATTTCCTTATCTTTGCACTCTCTTCTTTGGCTTTTATCCTCATCTGCAAGTGTTTAGGGTTGGATAGAAGTCTATCCTTCCCTCTTCTTTGTATTTGCAACTTTAGCCCTTATGTATTTGCACTTTTGACATTTGGTATTTGCACTTTTGCACTTGGGCTTTGAATGTGGGCTTTTGGGCTCTTTTTAGGCTTTAATTCTTTCTTTTTATTATTTCAAGGTCTGCACACAATAAATTACAAAATATTAATAAATGTGCAGAATTAAATGAATAAATATGAAAATGTGATGGTAAATGTTATGATAAAAATGCACTTTTCACTACCAATCACTTATTATCACGCAGTCATCGAAATGGCTAATTTATTTGATGGCTCCTACATCGGTCACGTGTCTCGATCCCAGAATACTAGTGCCGATGCTCTGACTGCATTAGCAATAACGCTAGCCTTACCAGACGACACCAAGTATCACCTTACAGTGGCAACTCGACACCTTATTTGCTCTAAATATATGTTGAGAACCAAAGAGGCCTATAAAATCTCGACGGATCTTGAACCGAGAGAATGGCGATTTCCCTTCATCGACTATGCTTTGCATGGTTTGCTGCCAGACGACCCTAAAGAAGCAGCATCTATTAGACGAAGGTCTCTCCATTTTTACTATGGCCCAACACTGAAGACAATGTACCGTCGTTCATACGACGGTATCCTCCTGCGTTACCTTTCCAATTTAGAAGCATAGGAAGTGCTCAAAGAAGCACACGATGGCATATGCGGAGCTCATCAGCCAGGTCCAAAACTCAAGGACCGATTGCACAGGCTTGGGTATTATTGGCCAACCATGATAGCCGATGCCATCCAATATGCACGAAGGTGTAAGGCATGCCAAATCCATGCGGACTTCATACATCAGCCTCCAGAGTTGCTCCATCAAACTGTTACTTCGTGGCCATTTCAAGCGTGGGGAATCGATGTCGTAGGGCCAATCAGCCCCTCTTCAACAAAAGGTCACCGGTTTATCTTAGCAATAATCACCGGTTTATCTTAGCAATAACCGATTACTTTTCAAAGTGGGCAGAAGCTATACACTGCTGAAAGTTAAAACTTCTAACATGGTTAATTTCATAAAACACCATGTCATCCATCGATTTGGTGTCCCTAGGCGGATCATCCATGATAACGGTCCCCAATTTGCAAGCCAGGTATTATATCAGTTCTGTGATAAGTACCGAATTCAGAATGTGACATCAACATCTTATAACCCTCCGCTAATGGCTTGGCAGAAGCATTCAACAAGATAATCATTAAGCTACTCAAAAAATTCATTTCATCAAATAAGCGAGACTGGAATGAGAAGCTTAGTGAATGTCTTTGGGCCTACCGAACCACGGTTCGGACCCAGACAGGTAATACACCATTTTTCCTAGTATACGGGTGCGAAGTAGTCATCCCGTTAGAAATTTAGATGCCGTCATTAAGAGTCGCTTTGATGACTAAGATGACAACGGAGGACACGATCGGTTTCGACTCCAAGAGCTCGAAGCCCTAGATGAGAAGCGGTTACAAGCTCAGCAACACATTGAGTTGTATCAAGCTCGGATCTCAAAAGCCTTCAATAAGAAGGTTAAGCAAAGAGTCTTCCAGAAAGGAGATTTGATTTTAGCCGTCAGACGACCGATGATCATGACGTACAAAACCAAAGGCAAATTTCAGCCCAAATGGGAAGGATTGTTTGTAATAGAAATAGTCTATTCAAATGGGGCATATCGCCTTATGACTTCATATGGTGACTTATTCATGATGCCGATCAACGGCAGGTTCTTAAAGAAGTATTATCCTTGATAGGATCCTTCTCATGATCAAGTTAACATGGCACTCCTGATCATGACCTTCTGATCCAAAATATGCAAAAAGAGCGCTCCTCTCTTTCTCTAAACGAGATCATACAACCATAAACCAGTGTCGAGTTGATCGAACACTGGTTGTCTCAAAGAAGAGCCAAGGTTATGAATACAGTAACAAAATAATCCAACGCCCCTAGAGGTTAAGGATAGAGGAAAATGTTGGCCTTTAAGCCCAACATAAGTCCTCGACAACTCATCATGCTAAGGGGAATAGCATGGCTAGCCTAACTCAAATGGTAGTTGGTAAAGACATATCAAATCCGTTGACAGCTGAGGATTTGCTAAAAATCTTAAGGGACCTGTTCCCATTTAATTCCGCGATTAAGAATAGAGGAAAATGTTGGCCTTTAAGTCCAACATAAGTCTTTGACAACTCATCATGCTGAGGGGAATGGCATGGCTAGCCCGACTCAAAAGAAGTTGGTAAAGGCATATCAAATCCATTGACGACTGAGGATTTGCTAAAAATCTTAAGGGACCTGTTCCAATTTGATTCACTCTCCAAAATCACTTACTAATTCTCATCCATAGAATGGTAAGACCATATAGAAATGTATTCATATCCCTTGCGAAATGATGAGTCTAACCTATCATGTTAACATTAAACCTCTGATGGCAAAACTCTAATCTACTCCCCAACGGATAAAACTTACATCCGAAGGAGATATCAAAATCCCCATGGAGTTAATAATCAAGTCTTATTTCCCCAAGTGGGACTATTTCTTTGTCATCATGTCCAGTTGGTCACCTCTGAATGACAAAATTTCGAGCTTGGTGGCTTCTCAATCGGTTATGTCCATGTTACCTCTGAATCGACAGATAGCCAAGTCTCTTCTTTCAGTCCAATAGGGACTATTTCTTTGTCATCATGTCCAGTCCGTCACCTCTGAATGACAAAATTTCGAGCTTGGTGGCTTCTTAATCAGTTATGTCCATGTTACCTCTGAACTGACAGATAGCCAAGTCTCATCTTTCAGTCCAGTAAGGACTATTTCTTTGTCATTATGTCCAGTTCATCACCTCTGAATGAAAGAATTTCAAGCTTGGTGGCTTCTTAATAGGTTATGTCCACGTTACCTCTGAGCCGACAGATAGCCAAGTTTCATCTTTCAGTCCAGTAGGGACTATTTCTTTGTCATCATGTCCAGTTCGTCACCTCTGAATGACAAAATTTTGAGCTTGGTAGCTTCTCAATCGGTTATGTCCATGTTAACTCTGAACCGACAAATAGCCAAGTCTCATCTTTCAGTCCAGTAGGGACTATTTCTTTGTCATCATGTCCAGTTCGTCACCTCTGAATGACAAAATTTCGAGCTTGGTGGCTTCTCAATCGGTTATATCCATGTTACCTCTGAACAGACAGATAGCCAAGTCTCATCTTTCAATCCAGTAGGGACTATTTCTTTGTCATCATGTCTAGTTCGTCACCTCTGAATGACAAAATTTCGAGCTTGGTGGCTTCTCAATCGGTTATGTCCATGTTACCTCTGAACCGACAGATAGCCAAGTCTCATCTTTCAGTCCAGTAGGGACAATTTCTTTGTCATCATGTCCAGTTCGTCACCTCTGAATGACAAAATTTCGAGCTTGGTGGATTCTCAATCGGTTGCGTCCATGTTACCTCTGAACCGACAGATAGCCAAGTCTCATTTTTTAGTCCAGTAGGAACTATTTCTTTGTCATCATGTCCAGTTCGTCATCTCTGAATGACAAAATTTCGAGCTTGGTGGCTTCTCAATCAGTCATGTCCAGTCCATGTCGCCTCTGAACTGACAGATAGCTAAGTCTCCCTTTTTGCTTACTGTTATGTCCAGTTCGTCACCTTGAACTGTAAACACCCCGAGTTTGGTAAGCCCTAATCGGTTATGTCCAGTTTGTCACCTCTGAACTGATGGTATTCAATCTCATCTTTCAGTCCAGTAGGGACTATTTCTTTGTCAAATCATTTCTCAAATGTGTAACTAACCCTATCATTTTATCACAGCTGATTAGTTTAGTCATACCGTTATTCCATTTCCTTTTGAGGATTGTAATACAATTTGAAAGTAAGAATTGAAAATTCAGAAGATAAAACAAGTTAGAAATGCAACAGGAGAGTCAAATAAAATTACTTTTTATTGATTCCAAAAGAGGGATACATGGATGCACGGATTATAAGCTACGAGGGTGCTTCGTCAGACTTGATCCGTTCTTCAAGAGTAGCCAGCCTATTCTTCCTCTCCTCAGCAGCCCTGATACATGCCTGCGACCTCAACTCGGCCTCATTAAGACTCGCTGTCTAGGACAGGTGAGTCTCAATTTCAACCAAAGTTGCCCTCTGTGCTAGCTCCTGTTGCAGGACTTCGTCATTCTGGGCCTTAAGCTGCTCTAGCTGAGCAATCTCCTCAAGACGCACCGGTTCGGCCTTGGATAGAAGAAGATTGGCTTTCTTGATCATTTCCTTGGCCTTTTCAATCTTATCCTCAGCGTCAAGAAGAGCACTGTTAGAAGCATCTATGGCATCCCCAAGTTCTACTTTCCTTATCTCTAAGGATTTCAAGTCAGAAGAAATTGCCTTAGCTGCTTCTTGAGGGACAAAATAAGCTTCATGCATTTGAGCAGCGAGGTGTGCAAGCTATTCATTAACTGAGGACTCCAAATCTGAATAGCTGAGATGGCGCCATTCGTCCACATCCCTCTCAAGCCTGTCCACCAGAAGCTCCAATGTGGCGGCCTGGTCATCCCCTCCGAAGTCTCGAATGCTGTCAATACTTCGAGAGAGGACCACTTTCAAAGCAGAGAATGAGGTAGTTGAGCCCTTCAAGACCAAAGCAATGGATCGCTTCAAGCCTTTATAAAAGCTGTCGACTAGCTCAGCCACAAATTCATTCTCGGCTTCAACTACTCCCGGTGAACGAGTGGCCCATGAAGGCAAAGCTTCCACCGGTTTCACTGACATAACCGTAGAGGGAATGGCAGGAGCACTGACTGGAGAAATATGAGGGGTCGTCGGTGATCTCGGAGGAGTCCTCATTGAGACCAGTACACTAGCCATAATCGACGTAGGGCTAGTGACTACTTCTGGGAGAGCTGGCTCAACAACCATTGTTGGAGAAGTAAGACTGGCAATCACCTTCAGCTCCGCAGTTGGTAGGATAGGCAGTGCTGGAGAAACCACTGGCATTTCACTTACCGATGTAGTTGCAAGTGAGATTGGTTCCGTGACCACTGTCCCCTCGGTCTCTTTAAGGCCACTTGTCGGTTTAGGTTGATAAGAGGGAAAGTCGTGATACAAGGCATCCAACTCAGCAGTGTCCACCGCAGTCGAAGTACTTGCTTCACCCCTGATTCCCTCAAGAAGATTGGTTGGCTCTCTAGAAGTCAATGCACCCAAAGGTGGAACACCTGTAGCAAGACTCTGTTTAAGTAAGGTATAATCAATATCAGGAGAGAATTACTCACAAAAGGTGAAAGCATTACCAAAAGATGATATCACCTCAAGCGCCTTGGCCGCAGTTTCTCTCCGAACTTCCTCGACGGCGGCATTAGTCTCCTCAGGCTCCATAGGAAAATCTTTGGCAGAGTCAACACGGATGGCCGGCCCACCTTCACTCGTCGAACCCTCTGTGGTCAATCCTAAAGAGATGGAGGCGATGGGACTTTCTTTTGAGGTCCCAGCACCCGAAGGACCCACGTCGGCTGCATCACCTCCAGAGCCTTCTGAGACGACGAAATAACTAGCCTCGTCACCTTCCTTATAAGTGAACCCGATCATAGTAATCTCCCTGTTCTCCTACAGCCTCGGCTCTCGGGTCTCTTGTCGTCTCAGTTCCTGAATCATAGAATAAACAATGTGCTGTATGAAATATATAAGTACATGTTGCAAGAACAAAGCTGATCTTACTCAAGTCATGAACAGCTTTACCAACGGTCTGCCTCGGAGCCGACAGCTTAATGACTAATGGAGCAGAAGGAAGAGGCGCCGTGGTTGACTCACCCTCTCCAATAATGGTGGGAGTGTAGCGACGAGGCTTCTTCACTACCCTCTTCCTGCGAGATCCATCTTGTCACTTTCATTTGAAGTGGACGTCGGGATCTTCTTCCTCCACTTCTTCTACCTCTTCCATGTTCCATGGGGGCCATGCCCACCTCACCAGGAGCATCAGGTGGAATCTTAGCACCTGCGTCTCCCTCAAAGCGGGGACTCTCTACATCCGAAGCCTCATTATCAGTAGTGACGACGAATTCCCCGAGGCCTGGCACACGAACCCTCCTGCCCTCACCTCTCCCAGTAACCTTCCGCTTTAGCCGCTGAGAGATCAATTTTATGCCAAATGAGTTAATAGGAAACCCAGTTGGTGTGGAGTTCGAAGTTCTGTACCACTCATAGAACCCCAAAGTTGTCTGAAGATTCGGAGTCCTCAGCGGCATGCACAGTCGCACCTCAGTACAACCAGTGATGTAGAACTGCCAGGCACGAGCACCATCAATGAGGCTCCCTATAAAGGCCAGGCTGGTGTTCGGGTTACCTATGTACAGTTGGTCATACCCAAATTGACGAGCAAACCGACTCGGGACGTAGGGTTCCAAGTAGCAGGTATCTCCGCTCATGTACACCAGATGAGATGGCCGGATGCTAACCAACCATTCGAAGACTCCCCGGCTCAACGACGTCCGCCCATCTCCTACATCCTTGAATTCTTTATCGTAGCCCGCATCGCGAATGTAAGGTAAGTAACGAAAAAGGCTGTAAACATCATACCGGCGCAGCAACTTGCGAATCGCGGCCATATAAGTCAACAACCACGAACATCCCTCAAATCGACGGAGAAGTGCCATTCGGACACCTTCTGCAGGCTCCTCTCCGGCTTGGATAATGGAAGGGCAGTGAAGGGCGAACCATCCCATCAGATGGGTGTATGGTAAACCAATCCTAGGGTTTGGTCCGTCGCGGGGCAGGATAGTGCCTTTGCCCCTCTTCGTCGTTGGTGGCCTATAGAAAGCCTCCGTCAATGCATGAAGGCCCCGCTGAATACAGCACACCATTACCGGGAGAAGTCCAAGGGAACGACCGTGGACTAGACGAACGGCCGGCAATAAGACAGTCGGAAGGATGACATCGCTGGAGGGAGATGGCACCACGCATCTCTTCAGCCAAACCAATAAAAACCCGGCCAAAAGTGCCTTCCGAGACATCGGTCGATGAGCCTGATGATGGAAACTCCAGAGAATATCACCTTTCTCGTAAGGTCCATCATCCTCTTCCAAAATCATGTCCCCTTAGGAGTGTTCCTGCATCCTTCAGAAAATGTCCTCATCACAACCCCGCAGTGTGCTGCTTGAGGAGCATCTTTCAAGTTGGGGAACAAATAATTCTCCCAGCTCTTCGAACTGCATGAAGCTCCCTTATGGCTCTCATGCATACTCGAGCAAATATAGAGGTGGCACATTAACTCTCGGTAAGTCTCAAACAAAGCCGGCTCCTGCTTCTCCAAAAGTGCCAATTCTACCTCGCACGGGAAATATTCTTCATATGGGAGAGATCCCAAGGGCAGAGCAGAGACTTCCCACATCTCATATAAAATGATACCTAATTCGCCTACAGGGGTGAAGAAAGTCCCTTAGCTGGACAGTATAACTCAAAGATGGCGTAGAAG
Organism: Agave tequilana; assembly: GCA_038442645.1. Classification (NCBI taxonomy): domain Eukaryota; kingdom Viridiplantae; phylum Streptophyta; class Magnoliopsida; order Asparagales; family Asparagaceae; genus Agave; species Agave tequilana. The sequence continues at coordinate 40,312 of JAVJIF010021002.1, forward strand.
TTCGCTACTCATCTGGATGCCGTAACAGGTCACCCTGACGGCCTCGTAGAGCCCCAGTCTCTCCAGATCCTCCTCAAAATGTGCTAAGACATATAAGGTCAGGTCTCTCCACCAGGCCTTGAGGGGGTGAATCCACCCAGGGGTCCTGAAATCAGTAGCTGGATAATTACCATGAGCCTTGAAGAACTGATTTCCAAAAGTCTGAGCCACCGCGGAATTTTCTCCCACTGGGATGTCCGAAATATGTTCCCAGGGTGGAGACCCAATATGCAGCGAGGAGGACCCGCCCTTGTATAACCAGAAGGCGAAGCTATCAATTTCCCCGCGTAAATGGAGTCGGCAGTCCGAGTCACTAGCTACTGCATCTTCCAAGCCCTCGTCACGCATTGGAAGAAAGACAGTGAAAAATGACGCTTGCTAGATGGGAGATAATATTTCTCGTCATCCAGATTGAAAATCCACTGCCCTTCTCTGGCTGGCAGCTGATGATCGGTATTTGGCGCTGTATCCCCAAACATGAAGCCGGGCTTCTGATAGATTTTCGGTCAGAATCCTCAAGGGGAGCAGTAGTTAAAATGCTCCTCATAGTACGCTGATCTCCGGCGTATATAAAGGTATCCCGACTGGGAGCACTCCGCTCACTGAATAGTGAAGCTTGCCCTTGGAACTGCAGGCTAACATTACCGTCCAGCCCCCTGGCTATTCCAAAGAGACTGTTCGGAGGACCAGGAGTATAGTGCACTGCAAAAACAAGGAGAAACTATATTAATTCATTTGCTGAAGAAAGCTAAGGCAAGAAAACTAATTTTGCTAAGGCATAGCTTCGCTCCCCGAGCGAAGCGAGCCTAGCATTAGTTTCGCCCCGAAGCTCAGCTTCGCAACTGCAGCTTGGCTCTGCACTCCGTATGAAGGCAGAATGCAGAAAACATCTAAGTGTTAGTTTCGCTCTGAAAGCTTGGCCTCGTATAACAGAATACGAAGAAGCCCCAAGGGCTAACTTCGCTAGAAGGGCATTGCTGCCTAAAATCATTTTAAAGGCTTTAAAGTCCTTTTTTAGCTGCGCTTTGAAGGCTAGCTTTGCATCCTGTTATTCGACAGAATGTGAACCGCCTAGTGTTAGCTTCGCACAGAAGCTTGGAGAAGAAACCATTCGATTCCTAAATTTTCAGTTGAGAAATTAAGGGAATTAAATCCCCTAAAAATTCGGCAAAGAAAATTAAGGGAGTTGAACTCCCTGAGATCACTGGATCACAATGAATCGTTTTAGATTCATCAAGAGATGAAAATCTCTGAATAAAAGGAAAAAATCCCTACCCGCAATGGGGCGCTCAATGACTAGAGGAGGAGGCCCCTCTGTCGCAGAGGTCGCTGCCTCTTTGCATGCTCGTCTTTTGGGGGCCATGAAAGAAATGAAAAGTTCTTAAGGTATGAAACGAAGAAGAAAGAAGAAGAAGAGATTTGTGTTCTCTAAAAATTCAAAGAGAAGTAGTTCTTTCAACCCAATCGGGCTTTTATAAGCTGATGATTGCCTAAATTTTGCCTCCTTAAGAGGAGCGCAGGCGGTCGTTTCAAATTAATTTGAAACGGCGCCTAAGCGCTTTCCTGAGAAGCCAGACTGCCAGCTCCGCTAAGGAACAACTTCGCTGGAGTTTAGCGTTGATCTCGTGCGATGTTTGAGTAACTTCATTGAAAGATGAACCTTAGCTCCACTAAAAGCTCGGTTCTAACTTCGCAGAAAATTCATACTAGCTTCGCTAGAAACTCGTTCTTGACTTAGCTAGAAATCTGTCTTTAACTTCGCAGGAAGTTTAGCTCCGCTAAGAACTTTTCTTTCCTCCACCGTCCATTCCAATTGCCTCCAAAATTCAAAAGGAAGAGGAGGGAAGCAAAGTAGATCAGTGAAAATAAAATTTTTATTGATTCAAAAGGGAAAATACATTGATACTACTACATCAAGATTGTCTTTCATACAACCGAATCATTGCTCCAAAGGCAGACAAATTGTCTTATCTATGCCCAAGGTGATAAGCTGAACCAACTGGACACAAAAGGCTTTCCTCCTGCACAAGGCCGTAATCCTTCGCTTAATGGCAGATTTTGTCATCAAGTAGCTGGATCTTCTTTGATGAAAATTGCCAAAGGAAGCTAGATCTTCCGTAATCAAAATTGGCAAGAGATTGGGAGCTGGATCTTCTTTGATTAAAATTGGCAAAGGACTGGTTGCCACCAGAAAGCTGGATCTTCTTTGATGAAAATTGGTAAAAAAGAATCCAAGACCTTACAGGTGACATCCACCTTCCTGAAGTGGATCATTTGGATATGCGACTACCAGCCCTTTCCCGAAGTGGATCATCTCGGATAAGCGACTGCCAACCTCTTCTTGAAACGCATATCAGCTGCTTTAGTATGTTTATCCTGCTTATGGTCAAAGCTTCAACTTAAAAATCAAGAAGCAGGTTCCTAGTCTCTTTCATTAAGACAAAAGACTGGCGGGCACAGTTCACTGCAATGTAAACTGGAAACAAGTTAGCGTTAAATCAAAAGAAAATTGCAAAGATGAAATGCTAAGTCAAATTCTTTGGGCGAAGCAATTCATATCCGATCCAGTTGTGCTTTAAAGATGGATTTCAATTAAGTAGAGGATAGCCTCGCTTGCACAGTGATGATGGACTGGCTTAGCATGAGCCATGTCCTAGCCTCGCCTATATGGCTGGGCCAGACTGGCCCAGAGGGACGCAGTCTTGACCCCACCTATATGGCAAGACCGGCTCAACCTTGAAGAGGCCAAGTCTTTGCCTGCATGGCAAATTTAACGAGCAGACATGACAGATCAAGGTAGCAACCCTGCATGAAAAGAGCGAGAATGCTAGCTTCGTGAGAAGCTAAAAAATAGGGCTTCGTGAGAAGCTAAAAAATAGGGCTGAAACCCTTTTCTGAAAGTCAGCCAAATGCAAAGATCAAGGGAATTTAATCCCTAAGATGGCTGGTAAAGCTAAGGGAGATGAACTCCCTAAAAATCACCGAATGGCCGAGGCTCACCAGTTCTTAATTGAGTGGGCGCCCCCACTATTTCAGTCACCTTTCCTGGGCAACGAGGAGATGTCATGAACAGACTTTTCAGAAAGAGAAAAGTATATTTCTCTAAAAAGGACTGCAAGTGTCCTATTTATAGGCCTCATGGCCTGACCACGCCGCTGACGCTTCAAACTTAGGAGCGCGGGCAAAGTTAAAGCATTTAAATGCTTAGCCTCGAGAAAGGGAATAGCCTCCCTCGTTAAATGCAAGAGAAGTTATTCTAACCTTGAAAAAGGGAGCAATCCCTCTCGTAACTCGCAAAAAGCTGTTAGCCTTGGAAAAGGAATGTTGTTCCAATCCCGATTTAAAACGAAGCTACTCTGGGAGGCTCGAACGCGAAGCTATCCAGACGCGAAGCTACCCAAACGCGAAGCTACCCAGAACCGCGAATCTACACGATTCCTCAGCGAACTTATTCCAATCCGAAAGCAGGGTTGAAAGCGAAGCTGACTCAACCACTATGGCGACGTTCGTATTTTACATACCATCAATCGAAGCAGTTCAAAGTATTTCAGAGTCTGAACCATCCCATTACAGACTTATGAAAACTTTAAAGGGGGTCTTGTTGACACTCTAAAAAAGATAAGATTCCTAACTAGCATGAACAATGTCTAACTTGTTGACATCTATAAAAGACAAGTGGCAGACAAGCGACGATCAGTTCTTCACCCATTTCAAAGGGGACGAATCAGCAACTTGGACTCTACTGATCCAGTGAAGCAGACAGTAAGCCGAGGTCGTCCTTAAAAGCCCGTGAGAAGGCCCAAGCAGGTCCAGGGACACTAAGTTAGCTCAACACTTAGTCTCGCACGAGCCCACGAGATAAGTCTTGCATAAGAAACCAAAGTTGCTTAGCATCGCAGGAAGCTTCTTCACAGCCTCGCTGTGAGCTAACTTACAGCTTCGCCCGGAGATGCTCAGTTAACTCCGCAGAAAGTTAATTTCGCTTGAAGCCCCACGCAGCTGCGCGAAAGGCTGACTGGTAGCTTCGCCACAAGTCTTACCCAGCTCTGCTGAAGAGCTTTCTTTTAACTTCGCCAGACGCTTCTCCCAGCTCCGCCATGAGCTCACCGCCATGACTCCGCTGTAGGTCTTTTATGGTCACCTTTGACCGATCAAATCCCTAGATGGGATCAAATCTAATTGAGATTAAATTTGACAGTTGCTTGCCATAATCTTTTGACTCTCCCAATCAGGTGAGAAGATCAGGGGAGATCTTTCAGTTATTTAGAAAGAATCAAGGGAGTATCCCTCATTTAGCAGAGCGAATCAAGAGATCAGCACTACTTGCTATTCCTAGCTTCGCGAAAGCTGTCTCTAGCCTCGCGGCAAGGCTACTTTTCAGATATAAAAGTGATTGACTCAATCTGTTTCCAGACTTTCAGGGGAATTATACCCCTATTCCTCCTTATAAATAGCCTACCAGAGGTATACAGAGAGGAGGCTGGGAAAAAGAGAGGAGGAAGGCTAAGGATAGAGAGGAGATCGGAAATCTACTCTCTCGCTTCCAAGAACACAGAGAATTACTTCTCTAATCCTGCAAGGATAAATTCAGGGTGCTAATACCCTAAGATCTTCCTCCCTCTCAAGGAATTTTCGGAACCAGGCGAGAAGGAATTCCCCAAGCGGAGGTAGCTCGAGAAGTAACAAGAGGGCTCTATGACCTTTTGTCCTCCGATTCCCTGAACCAGGCAAGAAGGGAATCCCATCAGGCGACAGTCTGATTGTCTGATCGATCGCATCGTCAAAGGGATAAAGTGATCGCGCGCTGATCAGATTTCTACAGGCACACTTCCCCAGAAATCTCAGAGGAGATCTACCTGTAATCTTCTTACTGCAAAGAATTACTTGTAATTTAGCTCCTCGACACTTTTTTGTAAGTTTTCCCCTTCGCAAAATCAATGAAAAACATGAGGATTTAAGATCTGAAGTGACGTGCTATGTAATCGATGCTGACACTTCATACAATTTGCTAATCGGATGACCGTGGATTCATCGTAATTCTGTCGTCCCTTCACTCTCCATCAAGTCATGAAGTACATCGACGGAAGTGGAAAATTCCGAACGTTAATTGCCGAAAGGCATCCGTTTAAGGGGTACAGAACTATTTCATGGATTCCATCCTATACCAGGATTCTCTGGAGATGAATGAAAATTCATAGCCAGAGGAACCAGACTCTGGTAATGAAGCTGACACTGAGCCAGAGGCAGAAGAAGAGTGCACGTGGGAATTAAATTCACTTGTAACGAGCATTGATAAGCTCAATGTTAATAACATCGCTGATGATGTAGGCGAGTGGTATATTAATGAAGAGTTGAATTTGGCTTATTTTACTCTGTTTGCTTCTGATTCAGTGCCGTCAGACACTAATACTAAGGTGGATAATGACCCCTGATCGGCAATGGATACTCTGACATGATTACTGTACCAGTGAAGTCATCCCTCAAAATGTACCAAGATGTCAGTGATGCGTAAGAATCAGTATTTATGGTCCCAGCAAGATGCAAAGGTTAAAAACCAATTCTTTTCAAAAGAATTAAGTCTGAATTGATGTCTCGCAAAGACTTAAAGTGAGAACGAATCCCCTCGCTCTCTCATTATGAGCCAAATGTACTCAGAATGATGGAAAACATGGGATATGATCTAACAAGTGGCCCTGGTTTGAACTTCAGTAAAGGAAGAAGAACACTACATCGATCTTTCATTTCGAAAGGGAAGACCCCTGATTATTATCATCGAACTCGCAGGGGATTGGGCTATGTGTCAACTCCGATCTCATCAGCCTCCGAGTCTAAAGAGTCATTATACCATAATCACTCGTCAAGCACATCACCGTAGGAGTCAGATGTTATTGTCAGCAACATCTTTAGAGAACTTTCAGTAAACATAGTTTCAACAAGCCACATGGAAGATGGAGATGAAGAAATGATCCAGTCGCATACATATCCTTGGATCAAACACCTAAACACTCTCTGAGATATTCGCTTTGAACAACGCGAACCACTCGCGAAAGATAAGGTCACCCAGATTAATCTAAGAGATGAGGCTAATCCTAAGCCCATCTTTATAAGTGAAAGCCTATCACCCTTCGAGAAAGAAGATCTAATATCTCTTGTGCGGGAGTATATAGATGTTTTCGTTTGGAATTACGAGGACATACCTGGGCTTGATCCTCGAGTGGCTATGCATCGCCTCAACATTAATTCAGATGTGAAACCAGTCAAACAGCAGCAGTGATGGTTCCGTCCAGAAATAATGGAAGCAATCCAGTCAGAAGTCAAAAAGCTTATAGACTCTGGCTTTATCAGGGAGGAACAACACCCCGATTGGGTAGCCAATATCGTCCCCGTTACCAAGAAAAATGAGAAGATCCAAGTTTGCATTGATTTTCATGACCTAAATGAGGCCTGTCCTAAAGATGAATTCCCTCTCCCAATCACGGATGTCATGATCGACAATACGTGTGGGTTTGAACGAATGTCCTTTATGGATGGATTCTCAGGGTATAATCAAATCAAAATGTACCCTGATGATGAAAAGCATACTTCTTTCAAGACACCACTGGGGGTATATTGCTATACTGTCATACCCTTCGGATTAAAGACCACGGGGGCAACGTATCAGAGGGCTATGAATGTAATTTTTCACGAGCACATACGTAAAATAGTAGAATGCTACGTCGATGACATTATACTAAAAAGCCGCACCAAGGGTGATCACATAGCGGATCTGAAGACAGTATTTGATATCATTCGGGCATATCAGTTGAAGATGAACCCCACCAAATCCTTCCTGGGGGTAGCCAGCATTAAATTCTTAGGATTTTTGGTGACATCCAAAGGAATCCACCTTGATCCAGAGAAAGTCCGCGCTATCTAGGAAATGCGACCTCCAAGGAATCTTAGAGAGCTTAGAGGGATGCAAGGGCGATTAGCGTACATCCGGAGGTTATCTCAAATCTCTCGGGAGATGCCAACCCTTCACCAAATTAATGAAGAAAGGTGTCTCATTCATTTGGGACGATGCTTGCCAACAAGTGTTCGAGGAAATTAAATGATACCTCATGCAACCACTCGTCCTTACAGCTCTAGTTTCAGGAAAACCTCTCCTGATATATGTTCGAGAGATGGATCATTCCTTAGGAGCTTTGCTAGCCCAGAATAATAATCAGGGACACGAGTAGGCAATCTACTATCTGAGCAGAAGCATGATCGGAGCTGAACATCCGTACAACCTGATCGAAAAGGAATGTTTGGCGTTAGTGTTCGCCGTCCAGAAAATGCGACACTACTTGGTGAGCCAAACTATAAATGTCATATCAAAAGTCAACCTTTTAAGGTTGCTTATGACAAAGCCATCGTCACTAAATGGTCGACTGACAAAATGGGCCATACTGCTCTCCCAATATGAGATGCACTTTCTACCATAAAAAGCCGTGAAGGGACAAGCGGTAACAGATTTTCTGGCTGAGCATCCAGATCTGAGAGCGACCGCACCTTATGAGGATCTCCCAGACGAGGTCACTGAAGTTTGTCTGACACAGACATCTTTCGAAGGATAGGTGTGGCAGCTCTTCTTTGACGGTGCATCCAGAACGGGTCCATGAGGGCATGCCATAGCAGGAGTGGGGGTAATACTAGTCTTCCCACAGAACTACATGATCTTTCATGCATCTCATTAACCGAGCATGTTCCAACAATATAGCGGAATACAATGCTCTCTTGATCGGAATGCAAATCGCCGATGAAATTGGCGTTAAAAATCTCGAAGCATACGGTGACTCTAAACTCATCGTTAACCAAGTTCGCGGGGAGTACGAAGTCAGACATGAAGGCTTAGTACCCTATTATAATGAAACTATTCACATGGCCAAGAGATTCAAAACTTTTTCATCGATCATGTGCCTCGCCAGCAAAATGCGCATGCAGACGCACTGACATCTCTCGCTGCTTCTTTGAAGTAGTAGAGAAAATACTCGTCTACAGCCATGACTTGTACTGCCCAAGATTTGCTTTTGAAGATCACCAAAAGCCGACAGGAGACTGTCAAGTCAAAGAAGCTCTAGAGACTTCAACAGGTCCAAAATGCAGGGATTGGCGATTCCCATACATTGACTATGCACTGTACGCATTCTTCCTGAAGACCCCAAAGAGGCGGCTGCCATTAGAAGGAAAGCCCCCAAATTTTACTACAACGGACCACGCGAACACTGTATCGGCGATCGCATGACGGGATCCTCCTCCGCTGCCTGTCACAAAAGGAGGCACAGGAAGCACTCAAAGAAGCGCATGATGGCATGTGTGGAGCTCATCAGCCTAGTCCGAAGCTTGGGGATCGACTCCAAAGACTGGGATATTATTGGCCTAAGATGATCCCTGATGCCATCACTTATGCCAAACGATGTCACGCCTGTCAGGTCCATAGTGATTTCATTCATCAAGCACCAGGATATCTTCGCTCTACAACCTCAACTTGGCCATTTAAGATATGGGGAATGGATGTGGTTAGCCCTATCAGCCCACCTTCATCCAAAAGACATCGGTTCATCTTAGCTATAACCGATTACTTCTCTAAATGGACTGAAGCTATTCCCTTAAGGGAGGTAAAGGCATCTGACATGATCAAATTTATTAAACATCATGTCATTTACCGCTTTGGTGTGCCACGACGGGTCATTCATGACAATGGGTCCCAGTTCATCAGTCATGCTTTTCAAAGGTTCTGTAACAAGTTCATAATCCAGAGTGTGTCCTCAACGGTATACTACCCAGCCGCTAACGGCCTTGCAGAAGCTTTCAACAAGACTATTGGATAACTTCTCAAGAAATTTGTCTCGAAAAGCCAACGTGACTGGGACGACAAGTTAGGTGAATGCTTATGGTCCTATCGCACAATAGTTCGAATCCTAACAAAAGCTACACCATTCTCTTTGGTATATGTGTGCGAAACTGTACTCCCACTGGAAATCTAAATCCCATCTCTACGCATCGCCTTGACGGCAGAGATAATAAATGAGGAGAAGCATCGACTGCGACTCTAGGAGCTAGAGGCTTTGGATAATAAACGCTTGCAAGCTCAATAGCAAATCGAGCTCTATCAAGCTAAAATTACCAGAGCCTTCAACAAGAAAGTCAAGGAGCGAACTTTCAAGAAAGGCGACCTCATTTAGCCGTAAGAAGACCTATGGCGATGACGCATAAGACCAAAGGGAAATTCCAACCTAAATGGGAAGGACCATTTGTAGTAGAGTCGGTCTACTCAAATGGAGCATACCGACTTATAACCTCAGCCGGTGATACGCTCATGATGCCAATCAATGACAAATTCTTGAAGAAATACTATCTTTGATAGCATTCTTCTCCTGATCAGGTTAATACTACACCTTCAATCAAAACTCCAGATCCAGAAAAAGCTTCTTTCCTTCACTGGATCACATCACGGTCGATCAGTGTCAAGCTGATCAAGCGCTGGTTAAATCATGGTGCATGATGTAAATACTGAGGAAGAAATAAAATGCAAGACTTCGGTTTTAGCTTGGTTACTCTTTTATAGACATCCGACGCCTCCGACGGCTAAGAATAGAGGGAAATGTTGGCGTTTAAGTCCAACATAAGCCTTCGACAACTCATCATGCTGAGGGGGAATAGCATGGGCTCGTCCAACTCAAACGATAGTTGGTAAAGGCACATCAAATCTGTTGATAGCTGAGGATTTGCTAAAAATCCTAAGGGACTTGGTCTCATCCTTTTCTCCAAAATCTCCTACCAATTCTCATCCACAGAATGGTAGGGTCACAAAAAAATACCTGTGTTCATCTTCCTAATGAAATGAACTGCGACTTGTCATGTTAACAGTAAACCTCTGACAAACCAGATTTCCCGATCCCCAATGGATTCTGTCAAGTTAATATTAAATCTCTGACAATAAACTCATTAAAAATTCTCGCTATTATGTTAATATTACACTTCTAACGGTGAATTTCCCATGTCTCTAGGAAATCAACGATTATCACATTAATATTAAACCTCTGACAATTTATTTCACTTTCCACTAAAATCTCCTACCAATTCTCTTCCATAGAGTGGTAGGTCCACAAATGCAATCATTGCTATGTTAACACTACACCTCTGACAATGAAAATTTTCAATACTCTCCAGCGCGTACAAATTTCACTTGTCTCTCCTCTACATGGAGTCGCAAGTCTTCAAAATTGCTCCTATCGCAAACCAATTTTTGTCAAGTTAAAATTAAACCTCTGACATTCCAATTCACTTGTCAATTCTTATCAATAGAATGACAAGTCCTCAAAATTGCTCCTATCGCAAACTAATTCTGTCAAGTTAAAATTACACCCCTGACAAATTACTGTTAAGTTTAACGCTACACTTCTAACAGTGATTAAGTTGCTGCCAAGTTCAATATTAAACCTTTGACAGTAACTTTTTCTCAGGCTTCCATATCGAAGCTGAGATGAGCGATGCTAAGTTTAACATCACACCTCTAACGTCTAGTTCATTGTTAAGTTCAACAATACACCTATGACAATGACTTTCCCTCGAACTTCCCTGTCGAAGTCGAGATGACTAATGTCAAGTTCAAAATTATACCTCTAGCATTCCCTTCACTGATAAGTTTAACATTACACCTATGACAGTGATGTTTTCAGTCTTCCCAAATGAAACTGAAATTCCTGTTGAGTCAAGTTAATATCACACCTCTGACCCACATTCCTGTCAAGTTAATATCACACCTCTGACAGTAATCTTATGTTCCTGAAATTGAATTTTTCCCCAACTTTGACTTGTCAAGTTAATTATAGCATTTCTAGCAAGCCAAGAGTTCCTACTTCTATTTATCTGATTTTCAATGCAAAAAGGAATTCAAGACATATAAGAAGATAAGAAAAGGTGTCACTTTTATTGATATTCAAACATATGCAAGTGATACAAGACGCTCTCTTATACAATAAGATTGAGTGTTACAACAAAGAAGTATAAAGAAGTCCCTCTCGCCTAGTGAAAGGTTGTACTCACTCCTTAAAACATTTACACCACTCCAGAGCCAAGATGTTTGGGAGAACGCCGTCTTTTTCTCCACTGGATCATATCAGTGTTGAGACGATCGGATGTTGGTCACGTCATGATGCATGATGTAAACATTGAAGAAGCTCATCGCTAACCGAGAACAATGATGTTTCTCGAGGTCAAAATGCAGAGGAGCATTCTGATTCCACCCGACCAACTGGTGCGGGCTATAATCCTTCGCTTAATGAACATCTCCACCACTAGAAAGTCATTTTTTCATCGATGTCACTTCTGGGGGTAAGATTAGTGAAGGGAGGATCCGAGACCTTACTGGTGACGTCCTCTTTCCCGTGACCTGCAAGGGCACCATACCCACCACCATACCCACTATGACCATGACAAACCCGGGCATTGTGGGTACGTCATGTCCAATAAGGCCTTGACGGATGTCATTAACTGCGCGAATCCTCCTCGTCCATGAACAGGAGCTCTGACTCCCCGAGTTCGCATAAATCGAACAAGCTGGTTAGTTGAATATTCTCCCATGAGCCAAGCGAAGATGCAGAAGACTAACTGAGGCTGCCAGAACCTGCAAGAAGCAGAAAACCAAAAGGTTAAAATTCTTCTAAGGCAGGAACAGAAAATCTGAAGAGCAGACGCGAGACTGAAGTTATGAACTTCAGACGCGGAGTTGACCAGTGCAGAGAGTGTAGATCCGAACGCGGTCTGGTTTTAGACCTGCGTCCGAGATATAAGACGCGAGGTAACCCAAATGCAGAGTTCGCCACACCCATGTTTGAGATACAAGGGTTGCCACATCCAAGTCCAGAGGTCTCAAAAGAACTAGAATTCTCTAAGTAAAAAACCTCAAGCACAAGCTTCATGTTTCAAGACCCAAGCATAGAGTTTATCACACTCGCGTTGAAAGGACTTGTGACTTAGAGTTTAAAGTCAGTCAGCTCACGCCTCATCAAGAAGTCTGAAAGACGCGACTACCGAACATGAGCGCATCAATCAAATTTCAAGAGAAGATCAAGAGATCGAACTTCTTCAATAGACAGGAAAACAGAAACTCAGTGGGACTGAGTATTTAATGGCAACAAATAATTCCTACCCGGAGAAGAATTCTCTAGAAGTTGGACTTTAATCATCAAGGCGCGGCCGTAAAAGCACTTGAAGCGATGCTTTTTGATCTTGAAATCACTTGACAGTGATAATCTTCAGAAAAGATTAAAGGAAAACACGGAAACTTTAAGTTCAGAAAAGCATGGAGTTTTGAGTTCTTGTTGTTCATTAGAACACATCCCCTTGAAGGGAAGATATACAAATCAAGACGATGACCCTCAGAGCGTATGCTCTCAAAGGGAAACAGTCTAAATAATGGATTGTTAAAGGGTGAGGCCTATTTATAGGCAAGCCATAAGGCCTGTAATTAATGGCATAAAAATAAAAGTCATCGGCCTTAAATACCTGCATGAGTATCAAGTCCAATAAGGAGCTGACACGTGGATTGCCACTTTGGGAAACATCGAATGACACAAGTCCCTAATCGTCAACGCCGACTTGGCATTAAAGATCTAACAAGATCTTTAAAGACAAATTGCATGTGACGCCTTAGAAGCTGCGTCCTGGAGTTCGCGTCTATTTACAGGAAATGAAGGTCGCGTCCTTTCTTAAAGAACCACAGTCGCGTCTCCTAAGCAATCAAGAGCCGCGTCATCACAGTAATCCAGAAGCGCGTCTCCTCACTAAACTAGGACCATGCTCCACAACAATTCAGAGTTATTTCCTAAAGTTCGCGCTAATTCATATGACTTGAGGGCTGCGTCCTGAAGTCCGCATTCTGACAGACTCAAGGGTCGCGTCTATGAATACGCGTCCTTTCATAAGCTTGAAGGCCGCGTCCTCTTTATCAAAGAATGCAAGTTCACTCTCAGAATCATGTCCCTCTTGAATCAGATCCGCATCCCTGCCAAACAACTAAGATTTGCGCGTCTTTCTTGATGAGCCTAAATTGTGTCTCCATCAATGAGTCAGAGTCGCGTTTCTCATATCCGTGTCCCTACTACAAATGAGAACTGCGTCTCGATCAAGAACTCAGCACAGCCTGAGTTTATTATTTATGGTCATACCCTATCAAAATGACTAAGGACTGCGCTTCCACAAACAGTCAAGGAGTGCGACTATGAAAGCTGAGTTCATCCAAGCAGCAAAGAGTCCGAGAGGATAAAAATGAGATAAGAATTTGAGAACTTTTATTATTTGACTAAAAAAAATGATAAAAGTAACACAAACACTCTTATTTGACAAATGGAGTGTTACAAAAAAAATGAGACGATACAAAAAGAAGAAGAGTATAATGATGACTCTTGAAAGACTGTTATCTTTTATAGGCACAGTGATCCGCAGAGATACACGGCACGTGTCTCGAGGCCTAATCCTCGCCCGACGCTTGGCATGCATCTTAAATGGACGCGAATTTCGCGTGTTAAAGGAAAGAGGTCCCCTCAACTTTGCCAGATACGTGGCAACGTGCCCAGAACGTGGGACTCATGTTTAACAAAGCCGCATCCCCCCAAAGGTCGCATCTCTTCAGCAAGGCCAAAGCTGCGTCTAGTCAACAGAGTAGAGCTGCGTCTTCATTTCAAAGCTGCGTCCCTTCAGAGGCCGCGTTTCTTCAGCAAATTAATAGATGTGTCCCAACATTGAATGAGGACTGCGTCTCTGAAATGACATAACATCTGCGTCTATAACACTTGCATTCAGTCTTCGCTTCTGCAATCAGTTTAATAGTACACTGGCACAAGCAGACGATTATTTACCCCTGGTTCAATAGTACACCAACAACCAGCTCAGAGCACTGAGGAGGTCTGGACTGCCTATCTAGACACTCACGATGATCACCTCTGGCGGCTTTAAAGGGTTTTACAGTACACTCACGAAGGCCATATTCCAGACAAGATCAAGTTCAGAGTATCTCAAATGATTGCCAGTCCAATCATGAGAAGTATGAATTCAATCAGAGTCCAAAGTATTTTAAAATCCGTCCCAGTCAACCGCGGAATATTGAAAACTTTGTGGGGTTCTGTAGACTGTCTAAAAAAGCAATGAAGACAATCATCAGAAAACAGAGTCTACACTCTAGACGGGAGTCTAATTAGAGATGCTCGTATAATGCCAAGGCGCAGAGCATGGAGCCCGCGCCTCAACATCAATACAGTATCAAGACGCGAGAGCCTGAAGCCCGCGGCTAGACATCACTGCAGTCTCAAGACGCAGAGCCTGAAGTCCGCGCCTGGTAGAGTTCAAAACTCGTGTCCAGCAAGGTTCAAAGTCAACGACAAAACGCGAGGCTCAAAGCCCGCGTCTCTGTTATAACTGTCCTCATTACTGGGTCAATTACTGTCCACATAATAAAGTAGTTAAACCCCATTATGGAGTATTTTTAGGGGATAGTTTTATCCCTGAAACCCCTACAAATAGTTCAACCTGCTGCTGAAGAAAGGATTTTTTGGGGTTGGGTCAGAAGTTTTGGACAAAAGAACTTTGGTTGTACGCCTTAGAAAGACCAGAATCTCCAACTGAGAAAAAAAGGAGAAAAACTCTTCTAAACAACTTGTTGAGTTCAAGTTTGTTCTTGCCTAGAGTCTCTTTAAGATTTTTGTTGGACAGAAGCTGTGTTATTTCGTTCACCATCCAAAGAGAAGATTCCCAAGAGGTCATGATGTTCACCCGATCAACAAAAAATAAGATTCACTTTCCATCGCTACATCAAGAACCCGGCATTAAACAAGGGGGATTTGAGCTTGAATATCTCCCCTCTTGTAATCGGATAATTGATCCGTTGTAACTTTATTTACGGTCAAACAAAGAATTTTACTGCCTCAAACAGATATTGGTGATTCAATTTCACAGTGTACTGGTAAAGAATTCAATGTTGACTCCAGAATAAAGAAAAAAAATCTAGTAAAGATACCGGAATCATTATTGAATCAAAAAAATAAAATGGAATCACCAACTTGAGGTTCAGGATCACTTTCAACCTCAAGTTCAATTTCGCGAAAAAGATAACTTGCTAAAATGTCAAGGTGTTTTTTAAAATTTGGGCAAGTTCAAATGGATGTAATGAAATTGAATCTTGATTTTCGTCTACGGAAGGAATGTGAATAGGTGAAATGATCGATTCAAGTTCGGAATTAGGAGAATCAAAACTGGCTCAAGAATGTTACTTAGTTTAGGTAACACTACAGGAGTCAATATTGATTCAAGGATTGAACTCGAATTGCTAAATTGAAGCTCAGGTTCACATTCATCTTCAAGTTCAATTTCAGGAATTGGATTACTTGTCAAACTATCAAGAATTTGATGTTGGTCAAGTTCAGGTTGGTATGATGAAATTGAAGCTGGATTTCTGAAATGACATGATTCTTGAGTCATATGAACATCTAATGGACATGGAAACTTATTCATATTTTGTATTATTCGCTCAGTCTCTTGCACAAATTCCATAGTTTTTTCACACAATGATTTTTCTTTGATTGGTTCTGAAAAAGAACTATATGAATTTTGGAAATTTTGGAGACTTGATGAGGCCATCATGTTTTTGAATTATTTTTTGGCCTCTATTGCTTCTTCCAAAGTCCTTTGCAATGATGATTTATCTTCAATTGGTGGTTCAGAAAAAGGAGGATATGACACAGAATCGGGGAATGAATATTGTGAAAATTGTGGACAATGGGATTGAAAATTTGACTCGAGGGAGGTGAATCCCCATGAACTCTGTGAAGAGTGAAAATTAGATTGAAAATTATAGTCATAGGATTGGGGATATAGGTCATATTGAGTCGGATAATCCCAATCCAATATATATGATTAGTTCATGTTGTACATAGCCGGGTCAGAGTTATCCGAGTCAAATGAGGTCGGGGTGAAATATGGATTCATATTATAATTGAAAAAATTGTTGTTGTTGAAATCCATATCACAATTTACAAAAAAGAAAATAAACAAACAAACAAAGAAAGAAAAAGAAAAAGAAAACAAGCTTGTGTTAGGGTCGACTTAGACCTAGACGACTCCTAACTGGTTAGACTGTCCACGGGGGTACATTGTCAGAATCTGACCACCAGTTAATCGGTCAGGTAGGGGCAAGATCAGTTGGAGGTATCCGTGCCGGAGCAACGAGCCTAATTATGGCAAACCACTGTTCTTCGAGGTTTCGCCTCTCAATCCCCAACCTTAAACACCGATTTGACAAGAGTCAAACTCTAACAATTTTTCCCTTGGGTCAATCTCCTAAATGAGTCCGAGATGTCCCTAGGAGCCATGTCTAGCAATTTTTATTAAGGCTTGGGTTGTGTGAGCAGGGAGGTGATTTTTGGGCTAAGGAAGGGTAATAACTTCCCCACCTTATGTTATATTGGGTTTTGCCCTTAAGTTTAATTCGTGCAAGTGTGCAATATAGATAAGAATGAACACACAAAGAGAGTAAATTACCCACTTGTTTGTCCTAACTTTATGCAATGCAATATGTACACCTCCGTCAAGATCACAACAACACAAGAACAAAATACAGTATATTGGAATGAAAATTAACACGTGCCTAGATGTAAATGTCTAAACCATTTTAAAACATCCAATTATCGTATTTTAGTTCTTAAAATTATTACAGTGCACAGGTAATATAAACAAAAACTAGCAGCAGAATATAAGATATACAAGAATTTACCCAACCACATAAAAGAAAGTGTGGACTTCTGCAATGCTAAAAATTTGACTTGCACACCAAAAAATAAAGAAGAAAATTTAACAAAACGTGAAATCAAACCGTTCCCATCCCCAACAACGGCACCAAAATTTGATCGGGGGAAAACCGCGCACAAAAAGTGTATGTTTTGAAATCAAATTTAAAGTGTGCATACTTTGGCTTCCTCGATACTTCCGTTATAGCATGAGGCTAAAACGAGTCGAATCCACAAGGACGGGAGGTGATAGAAGCTTACACGGTATGTTCACGTGTATGTTAAAAGTTTTTCAATGCTTTAAAGAATGAAAAGCAAAGTAAACAAAGAATGAAAAGAGAAGAGTACAGTGAAACACGAAGAAGTGGGAAAAATAGAAGAAATGAGTTTTGTGGTTTTTGATACATTTCTAAAACAAAGTGAAAAAGAAAGAAAAGTCATGGCTACTAACTACTAATGGCTCCACTAACCATGCTAACCTCTTAGTAATAGTTGCCTCACATGTATCCTTGGCCATCACTAGTCCTTGTTCAAGAGCGTTTCAAAGTATGACCCATACGATAACTTTCACATCCAAACTCAACAAAACAAGTGCAAGGTATACTTAAACCGTCAAAACTAAACAAGAGTAAGCATGGAGTAAAGTAATGTTAGCTTGTTAAAGAGTTAGGATGTTATAGTGTTAGAATCCATCATCATAAGCCATCAATGGCTATTGCAAGAGCAAGGCCAAGTAGAGGCTATTAGATTCATGTGGATTATCAAGTAAGAAGTTAGCAAGTTAGTGGTTAGTAGTTAGTTGCCATAAGAGAAAATTAGCTAAACATGCAAAAGGAGTTAGAGAGAAGAAAACAACGAGAGGTAAAGAGAGAACCTTTCATAGCTTGTCACCTTCTATTACAAGCATTCTTACTTTCCAACCATGTACCACTCTCTCTCCTATTACAAGATCTACAAGAAATGAAAAATACAAAAGGAGGAAGAAGAAGAAGAACAACTAACCTAAACTATCCTAAACTAAACATGGAGAAGAAAACTACATTACTCTCTAGATTTCTCCATGATGAACCCCCAAGGGGGGTATTTATAGGCACCAAGGGAAAGGGAGCCAGGGGCACAAACCCTGGCCCAAAGCGCTGGCGCGGCCGCGCTAGTATGGCTGCGAAAATGTGGCCAGAGCCGCGTTTTTGTGGTTGTACTGGAGCGGCGCGCGCAGCGCCACCTGCTGCGCGCTGTCGCATCGATCCCCTGTCGGCTGCAGGTCCTGGTTTCTGGTTTTAGGCCCCTGGTTTTGACAGAATCACTCTCCTTGGTTAATGGCTATCTTTGTAGGCCTTTAATCACCAATTAAATGGTGAATGGGTCTTCTTCTTCATTTCATGCCATGGACCTAGAAACATATAAGAGAGGTATTATTAGCAGAATTTAATATTAAATAAATATGAAGATGTGGTATGAAATATGCAGTTTTAGAGACTAATCAGCTGGCGCTGCCACCTAGCGCGGCCTGGCCCATGGCCATGCCGTAGACCCCCCTACGGGGGCGCTGTGAGTGAGCAGAGCAGGTGGCAGCAGCCCTCCTCTCTCTCTCATCTCTCTCTCTGTTCCTCTTTCTCTACTGTCTCTCTCTCTCTCTCATCTCTCTCTCTCTCTGTTCCTCTTTCTCTATTGTCTCTCTCTCTCTCTCTCTTCATTCCTCTCTCTACTTTTTTCACTTTTTTTTCTCTACTGTCTCTCTCTCCCTCTGTTTCTCTCTATCCTATTCTCATCTCTCTAGCTCTCTCTTTCTCTCTCTAGATATTCTCTCTCTAGCTCTCTCTTTTCCTCTCTAGATAATCCTCTCTCTAGCTCTCTTTTTTTTCACTCTCTAGATCTTTATCTCTAGGCCTCTATCTCTCTAGCTCTCTCTTTAACTCTTTCTCTCTCTTCTATCTTTTTTCTCTCTTATTCTCTTTCTCTCTCTAAGAATATTTATATATATTTTAATATATATATTGGCGGCGTGCTCATGTTTTGAGACTCTGGGGCTTCGCAGCATTTTCAAAGATTTAGGCGAGTGTCCTTGCCTCGTTTTGGGTTTTCCTCGCTTCGTCGGGTCGACTTGTATTTTGTCTTATATTTGTATTCAGTATTCGTAATTTATATTGGGTTGTGCCCATGTATTTGTGTGTGGCCGAGTGCCCAGGATTGTACATGTATATGCATGTGATGAATGTTTGTACTAGGGTAGTTTAATTCTAGTAAATGTACCATGCCTGCGATGTTACTCATTAATGTCTTATTACGTGCGGTGATTGACACTAACAGTTCTACAGGTACTATACCCAGCCTCCGGACTGCGTTCAGCCTCTGGGCTTTCTATACCCAACCTTCGGGTTGCATTCAGCCTCCGAGCTCACTACACTCAGCTTCCCGGCTTAACCACGATAGTCTAGAAATTATCATGTTTATGTGTATGCTCGTGTGGTACAAACATCTCGTGCAGGTCCTCTTGTATCGTCTCTGGGTTTCTGTCTACTCTCAGGCTAGCTACCTAATTGGTTTTAGGCCTGCAGCCTTATGGGTTTCGTGGTAGCTACCGAGAGTGCGCCTAGACCCCGAGAGTACTCTAGCACTCGGGCTCTCATGCCCACTTCCTCGAAAGAGGAGTGCGCTTAGACCGTTAGGTTTCTCATGCTCCGCCTGGTAGGCATACTTAGCGTTTGGCGCTTCATCACTAGATTCGTCTAGGCGAAACTCTGTCGGATTTTAGACTCGCCTTCTAAGCCGAGTCATTCCAGTAGCTCCATCAAGCGCTCTAGTGAATAAACACTGTTTGTTGTCCGTACCTCCAGCTTACTTATCTTTACTTAGATGTTCGCTTGGTTGCTAATTACCTGCTTGCCAGTTTATTAATTTTTCTATTAATGGTTGTGAAGAGTTTGAAATCTTATTTGCACTGTTTTCCTAAACTATATGGTTTTTGTAGGTCACCTAGAGGGAGGGTGAATAGGTGACAAGCTAATCAAATGCAAATCTAATGCGGAATTAAAGCTAATTATGTAAACTAAAACTATTATGCTAATGCACCAAGTATAACCAAAGAGTGTAGCTGAATTTTCAGTGAAGGCTCTGAACTATCTCCTCAAGATTCCTCTAGGTTAAGAGTTGAGGTGTCACTATGGCTCTCTTGGTTGAATACAAGTATGAGCAATAAAACAACCCGAGCAAATATATCAATAGAGAATAAGATATATCTAGCATATAGAGATGAACAATATAAGTATTCAAGATATATAAACACAAGTGAGTGAGAGAGAGAGAGATGAGCAATCGCAAACATGAGAGAATTGCTTCGAGGTTCAAGCACACTTGCTCTACGTCCCCACCTTCAACACTATGAAGGATTTCCATTATAATCAATATCGCAAGATCGCTCATTGCGCAACACCTACAATGAGCTCCCTCAAGAACTCTTGGACTCGCAAGTCCCCCACTTATTCCTGCAAGAACAACACGCTCAAGCACACTAGCTTGTCGAGGCCGTACCTCTACACCGAGCTCCCTCAGGAACTCTACACAACGCGAACCCACAAGTTCGTCTCCTCAAATACAAAGATGAAGCACTTGGTGTCTTTATACCTTGATCATCAAAAATACTCTCACAACAAATGATTCCTAAAGGATAAATATAGCAATGGAAAGCTCAAGTTTGTGTGAGAAAAACAAGATAGATTTGTGGAGGAAAAACTCAAGAAATTGCTTTTGAAAAACACAAGAGAATCGCTCTTATAAAACACTCTTTTGAAATGGAATTTAAGCTCCAAAACTTGTAGAGAAAACTATGTTAAAGGTGGAAAAAACTAGTCCAAAACTTCTCTTGAAATCTTACCCAAAATTGGCCCAAAACACCCCAATATATAGGCTGCAAAAAACTAGCCGTTGGGGGGGCCAGATGGCCTGTCAGTCGGCCGGCCGGTCAACCAGCCAATGGTCATTTTTCAGACCGTTGCACCCAGGTCTTAACCTGTCGATCGACCGCTTGGTCGACCAAGGCAAGAACCAGAGAGCACTGGTCTTTGGTTGGTCGACTGCTTGGTCAACCGAGGCCAGATCCAAAGAGCAAGCTCTATGGATCGGTCGACCGCCCGATCGATCAGCCCTCAAGCCAGGGCTTTGTGCACATTCTGTGCACATCGGTCGACCGACCTCTAGTTCGGTCGACCGCTAGAAGCCCAAGGTCAGGTTTTTAAGGTATGAAAAATCTAACTTGTAAAACCCTAAAATTTTATTTAAATCCCATAAAAATTAAAACACTTTGAAGTACAAATATGTGTGATCAAAAATCAACACATATTATGAACAAATTGAACTATTTTTGCGATATAGAAATGTAACTTTTAACCGAAGACTCTATTTTTCAAAAACCAAACTTTTATAGAAAAATAAAGTTTTTTCAAAACTTGTTCAAATACAAAAACAAGATATTATAAACACTTTTGAATCATAGTGTGTATGAATATGTTCCAATACACATATAAGATGAAATATACTTGTTTTTTATAATAAGCTCAAAATAAGTTTTGATAAATATAAAACTTAAAAATCATGAACTAAAAACATCAAACTAAGTTTTTCTAAACAATATGAAGCAACAATGTGTATGGATGAAATTAAATACACATATAAACCATGTAAACTTGTTTTATGAAATTTATTCATGAAACCAAAAGATATATTCTTTGAAGCTTAAAGCCAAGACGGTATTTTCTAAAATCAAAACTATTTAACATGAAATATTTTAAAATAATTTTTGTGTATGTATATGAGCTTGATCAATCCACAACTAATCTATCATTTACATTTTATCTAAAAACACAAAATCTTAACACTTACAAACTTGACCCAAGTTTTGAAAATCTTCTCTTGAAAATCTTCTTCTCCGTCTTGAATTGGTTCAAACTTTTATCCATGAGCTAGACTCCTCTTTGATTACTTGATGCGATCTTGAAGCGCGAGCTCCTGAATCAACACGTGCTAGCTTCAAAACTTGACTTCGAATCTTTTGTTGAAGTTAAACACCGACTAAGATCTTGATAGAAAATCTAAAACTAAATGAACACAAGATCATTAGTACATAACTATATGAGTTAATCATCATCAAAACTAGGGTGATAGACCTTTGGGTCAACAATCTCCCCCTTTTTGATGATGACAAAACTCATGGAGTTATACATGCATGGATTAGAGATAAGCTTCATAGAAGCTCACCCTTAACTCATGTATAGCAAATAAACATATAGATATTTAAGGAAAGCTCATAAACAAACAAACATATATGCATAAACAAAAATCACAAGCACGCATATATAAACTCTCTAAATTCTTCTCCTCTTTTTGTCAACTCATCAACAAAATGGTGAAGATAAACAAAGAAGAAAGATGTATATAAGACATACATTCATGAAGAGGAGAGACGTTAAGTTAACTCCCCCTACATACATGCATTACATGGAGAAGAGATGACCAGACCCTAACCTACATAAGCATAATATACAATGTATGGACAGAGATGTTAAGCTCCCCTACACACGTGTATCACATAAAGAAGAGAGATCAAGCTCCTCAATATGTAAAATACACCCAAAATGAATTTATATATGAAGGAGATGTTAAGCTCCCCTTGCATATAAGCAATACATATCAAACAAATTTTTAAAAATTTTGAAAATACTTAAAACAAAATTTTGAAATTTCTTTGAAGTCAATAAAATGAATTTTGATACCAATTGAAATCAAATTGTAGTTGACAAAACAAATGTTGGAACCACTTGTAGATAAACAAAATTATTAAGATACCAATTGTAGATTTTGATACCAATTGTAAGTTTTATTATCAAATGACAAAACAAATTTTGATATCAATAGAAAATAAAATTATTTTCTAAAATAAAATATTTTTTTCAAAAAAGAAAGAATTTTCCTACTCTTTTTGAAATACCAATGAAATCAATGCATAAGCTTGTAAAGATGCCAATTAACATTTAGGATTAAACCAAGCTTAGCATAAATATAATTTGTGCTTCAAATAATATGTATGAACATTTTAATCTAGCACAAGAAATTAATATATATATATATATATATATATATATATATATATATATATATATATATATATGTATGTATGTATGTATGATCAATTTAAATACCAATTGAAGTATGATGCATATATATAGAAAACATATATGAGTATACAAAAATGAAATAATATGAAGATCATGTGTATAACTCATATCATCCACCCTTTCATGCACATGATAAAAGATTTTCATTTAGGCACACAAGGCATTATTACCTAACAACCGCCCTTAAAATGTAGGAGTTTTCAAAGATAAGATTTGAATATAATTTTAGATTGAAACACTACCAAGTGAAGAATAGATAACTAGTTTAAAATAGTTATTTTAAAAACTAGTTAAAGATCCTTCAGAAAAGAAACAAATCATGTATCTCATGAAGCATGTTAAATACACAAGAAGTGAAACTCAAAATCCATAAAGCACATACATGCTCATAAAAACTAAGTCATGAGTATACAAAAAATGTGAGTGCACAAGAATCATGTGAATAGCAAATACATGAAAATAAATCAATAAGGCTCAAACACAAAACTAGCATGAAATTCTTTTTCCTAAAAATATGATATATCATGTAACTTATGCAAGAGTCATCAAAACTAGGATATACAATGTACAATAAAATATAAAATGTACACAAATAAAATAGAGCATGTAAAACATGTATCTCAAAAATTGTACATGTATAACACAAGTTTGAAATAAAATTTGCATGTGAACATATGATATAAACAAATAAATCATGATATGCTTAAACTAAAGCATAAAAACATGAATCAATCAAAAAGAAATATGCATGTAAATCTATTGAAAAAATTTTTCAAAAATACATGCATAGTTAACAACCAATCAACTCACCATTAGGCACAAAACTATATATGATTGAGTCTAAGTTACTACACTAGTATATAAACTATAACAATATTTTAAAAGTGGAGGATGAAATGGTTACCAAAACTGATATAGCCAATTCATTTCTCCAAAACACGAGATGGTCCTCCCACCATGCTTCCTTAATAGTGATGCATCAATTGAGAATGTCCATCAAGCTCCAAGTGCATCCACCACCAAGGCACCAATTCTCTCACGTTTTGTGAGAGCCCACACCTACATCAAACATAAGAGATGAGAATTTTGATACCCATATCTTTTTAGATCTATGAGGATTAGAATCAATTAGAACCCAAATATTTTTATTTGCAAAATTTGAAATATTTATCTATCAAAATAAATTTTGTTAAATGTTCTTTGCGGCCACAATGTGTACATGTGTACACTCTAGCATACATATGATTGTGATGTGTATGAGCATGGTGTGTAGTGATGTATGTCGTGTAGAATGTGCATGCATGTGTGAAATTTATTTCTTGCGAAACATAGATTCCAATTTATTATGTTTAAATGCACATTGGCTCAAAGTGGAGCCCAAACAATCAATTTCTTCTTCACAATACAAATATCATTATTAATTTTGGAAGAAGAGACATATGAAACAAAATTCTTTTTCTTTTTTGAAATAGAATTTCCTTTTCTTTCAAGATTATTTTCTTTTTAAGGAGTTATTTTCCTTCAAAACAATCTCCTTTTTTCCACTAAAATAATTTTCTTTTTCAAAAAATTGTTTCCTTCACAAATATCATTTAATTTTGAAGACAAGGAAACATTCTCCTTTTTCAAAAGTTCATTTTCTTTTGAAATAATATCAAATTTATTTTGGAGAGAGTCTTTTTCTTTAAACAAAATTATTTTTATTTTTCAAACTTTTGTTTTCCTTTTTTACAAATCATATTTTTAAGAAGTTGTTGACAAAACATAGCAAGTTCATCATATGGCATGTCAACATCATCATTAAGCTCGGAGTCAGAATTTACCTCAAGGGGCCATCCCCTTCGACCATATAGTATGTGTTGGAAGCATTACTTCCTACATTCGAGTCACTCCTTATGTAATATTACTTTTGTTTACCAAGGGAGACAAGAGTGTTCCATACCACAAAAGCCGACTCAATGTTAGAAATCCTAGATTGATAATCACCATTTAGGGTTGACTTTAAAGCATGGATGGTTTTTTGCATTAGCCTATAGATGTTTGTCATTAATAAAAAAAGAATCTTTAATAGTGACAAAATAAACATGAATTCTTAGGGCTTTGAGATACATAGACATCTTAACTTTCCAGAGTTTAGAGGTTAAGAATGTCAAACATGAAGGTGTCATGAAATCCATGTATGTGTGGGCAAATATTGTGATTAGCAAAAAATGAGAATTTTTAACTCTAGGTTGTAAGACCCAAATCAAGAGCACCAGGTTCTGATACCACTTGTAGGTCATCTAGAGGGGGTGAATAGGTGACAAGCTAATCAAATGAAAAATAATGCAGAAATAACACTAATTATGCAAACTAAAACTATTATGCTAACACACAAAGTATAACCAAAGAGTGTAGCCGAATTTTCGGTGAATGGTTCTAGACTATCTCCTCAAGATTCTTATAGATTAAGAGTTGAGGTGCCACTATGGCTCTCTTAGTTGAATACAAGTGTGAGCAAACAAACAACCCAAGCATATATATCAATAGAGAACAAGATATATCTAGCATATAGAGATAAACAATAAAAGCATGCAAGATATATAAACAAAAGTGAGAGAGAGATGAGCAATCGCAAACACGGGAGAATTTTTTTGAGGTTCGAGCACACTTGCTCTACGTCCCCGGCTTCAACACTACAAAGGATTTTCACTACAATTGATCCCTCAAGATCACTCAATGGCGCAACACCTACAACGAGCTCTCTCAAGAACTCTTAGACCTGCAAGTCCCTCACTTGTTCCCACAAGAACAACACATGCAAGCATACTAGCTTGTTGAGGCCGCACTTCTACACCGAGCTCCCTCAAAAACTCTACACAACGCGAACCCACAAGTTCGCCTCCTCAAATACAAAGATCAACACTTGGTGATCTCTGAACTTTGATCACCAAAAACACTCTCATAACAAATGATCCCTAGAGAGTAAATATTGCAATGGAAAGCTCAAGTTTGTGTGAGAAAAACAAGATAGATTTGTGGAGGAAAAACTCAAGAAATTGCTTTTGAAAAACACGAGAGAATCACTCTTAAAATACTCTTTGATATGAAGTTAAGCTCTAAACTTGTAGAGAAAACTCTATTAAATTTGAAAAAAACTAGCTCCAAAACTACTCTTGAAATCTTACCCAAACCTAGCCCAAAACACCCCAATATATAGGCTGTAGAAAACTAGCCCTTAGGGGACCAGATGGCTTGTCGGTCGGTCGGCCGGTCGGCCGGCCAATGGTCATTTTTTAAAACATTGGGGTTCCCGATCGACTGCACCCAGGTCTTGACCTGTCGGTCGACCGAGGAAAAAACCAAAGAGCAGTCAAACTAAAGAGCACAACTCTCTGGTCGGTCGACCGCTCGTCGACTAGGGCCTTTGGATCGGTCGACTGCCTGGTCGACCAGCCCTCAAGCCGGGCTTTGTGTACATGATGTGCAATCGATTGACCGCTCGGTTGATTGACCTCTGGTTCGGTCGATGGTCGGTCGACCGCCAGAAGCCCAAGGCCAGGGTTTTAAGGTATGGAAATATAACTTGTAAAACCCTAAAATTTTATTTAAATCCCATAAAAAATCCACAAAAATAAGTTCATTAAAACACTTTGAAGTACAAATAGGTGTGATCAAAATCAACATATATTACTAACAAATTGAACTATTTTGCGATATAGAAATTTAGCTTTAAACTAAAAACTGTATTTTCAAAAGCCAAACTTCTAAAGAAAAATACGATTTTTCTAAAACTTGTTCAAATAAAAACAAGATTTTATAAACACTTTTGAAGTATAGTATGTATGGATATGTCCAATATACATATGAGATGAAATATACTTATTTTTTATAATAAGTTCAGAATAAGTTTAGATAAATACAAAACTTAAAAACCATAAAGTAGAAGCATCAAACTAAGTTTTCTAAACAATATGAAGCAACAATATGTATGAAGAAATTCAATACACATTTAATTCATGTAAACTTTTTTGATGAAATCTATTCATGAAACCAAAAGATATATTATTTGAAGCTCAAAATCAAAGCGGTATTTTCTAAAATCAAAACTATTTAACATAAAATATTTTGAAATATTTTGTGTTTGTGTGTATATGAGCTTGAGCAATCCACAACTAATCTATCCTTTATATTTTATCTAAAAACATAACATCTTAATAGTTACAAACTTGACACAAGTCTTGAACATTACATTTTGATATATTCCATAACAAACTGTACTCCTGATACGCATGTATTCCTGATACTCCTGACATGTTCCTGCTCATTCCTGAAATCAGATAATTATCTAATAAACCATAAAATGGGACAACTTACATTGGGTCGAGGGAACTTACGAATATCAATATATGTTTATGTTTACAGTGGTATTAGGTATATTGTGCAACTAAATCTTTCGGTTCGACCTAAGGGCTCCAAATGACTGAGGAGATCACTAGCTTCCTCCTTGGTACCATCTGTTGGCCCAAAGGCCCATCACTCTAGCTTTAATGATGATTAACTCATGTACTTATAGTAATAATGATCTTGTGCTTATTGAGTTTCAGATATTTGATCAAGACCATAGTAGGTGTTTAGCTTCAACAAAAGATTTGAAATAAAGTTTTGAAGCTAGCACGTGTTGATTCAAGAGCATCTAGATCGGATCAAGTATTCAAGAGGAGTCTAGCTCTTTGGATCAAGATTTGCACCAAGTCAAGATGGAGAAGAAGATTTTCAAGAGAAGATTTTCAAGAATACTTGTGTCATGTTTGTAAGTGTTAAGATTTTATTTTTAGATAAAATGTAAAAAAATAGATTAGTTGTAGATTGCTCAAGCTCATACACACACACCACACAAAATTTATGTGTTTTCATAAAATAGTTTTAGTTTCAGAAAATACCGTTTTAGTTTTGAGCTTCAGATTATACATCCTTATGTTTTATGATTGGATTTCATTAAAACAAGTTTATACGATTTATATATGTTTTGAATTTTATTTATACACATTGTTGGTTCAAATATTTAGAAAACTTATTTGATGTTTCTATATCATGTGTTTTGAGTTTGGTATTTATCAAAACTTATTTTAGAGCTTATTGTCAAAAGCATAGATATTTCATCTTATATGTGTATTGGATCATATCCATACACACTAAGCTTCAAAGTATTTAAAATATCTTATTTTTGTACTTGAAGAAGTTTTAGATAAATCATTTTTCAAATTAAAGATTGTTTTTTGAACAATACGGATTTTTGTTTAAGGCTAAATTTCTTTATCACAAAAATAGTTCAAAAAGTTTGTAATATGTGTTGATTTTTATTCACACATATTTGTACTTCAAAATATTTTAATGAACTTATTTTTGTAGATTTTGTGTGATTTTTGGGATTTTATAGGAGTTTATAAAACCAAGTTTTAATCCCTAAAATTTCCTAACCTGGCCTTCTGGCGGTCGACCGACCGGTCGACCGAGCCAGAAGTCTGTCGACTGGGCGATCGATCGATATACACAGATATGTGCACGGTCCTTGGCTTGAGGGCTGTTCGACCGGGCAGTCGACCGATCCAGAGAGTTCACTCTCTGGATCCGGCCCCGGTCGACCAGGCGGTCAACCGGCCAGAGAGCTTTGCACTCTGGATCTTGCCTCGGTTGATCGCGCGGTCGACCGATAGGTCATAACCAGGGTGCGATCAACCGAAAGGTCAACCAGCACCCCAACGGTCATAAATATGACCATTGGCCGGTCGACCGACCGATCGACCGACAGATCATCTGGCCTACAGATTTGACCACAACGCTATATTTCTAAACTCTATATAAGGAGGCTGTTTTAGCTGGTTTTAGACAAGATTTCAAGAGGATTTTGAGCTAGTTTTTCCTACCTTTCTCAGAAGTTTTCTAATAAG
>JAVJIF010021003.1:0-76016 GCA_038442645.1 Agave tequilana
ATATATATATATAAATAAAAGATCACTTATTAAGCTGGATAACTATGCCTCAAGAAGCATGGTTACTCACGCCTAACGGTGATCTCACTTATAAGCTGGATAATTATGCCTCAAGAAGCATGATTATTCCGCCTAAACGGTGATATAAATAATCCCCTTTAGTTTCGTGCCTTTTCTACTCGAGACCTTAACCCGAGGATGTTTTCTCATCTGGTGCCTAAGACCGTCTGGTTTGGGAGTCATCGGTTAAAGGCTCGTTACAAGGGTAGACTAGAAAGCCTAAACTAGGGAAGAAAAGCATAAAAAAAAATATATATAAATAAATAAATGGCTTGATGGTTAGAGTTGAAATCCC
The DNA here is from genome assembly GCA_038442645.1 of Agave tequilana. Classification (NCBI taxonomy): domain Eukaryota; kingdom Viridiplantae; phylum Streptophyta; class Magnoliopsida; order Asparagales; family Asparagaceae; genus Agave; species Agave tequilana. Next base: position 356 of record JAVJIF010021003.1, read on the forward strand.
AGGAAATTTTCACTTACACGGTGTGCATATTATCTAGGTTTTATGAAAGATAAAATTTCAATCCAATTTTGAATTCTTACCTTAATTAAAAACAAGATCTTGCATGGATACTAAGTTTAGGAAGAATGATTATAGGTGGACTTATGACCTTAGATCACTTATATTTCGCAAAAATAGTTCGTAACTTGTCTCTTATTCAAAATGCGTTTTCAAAATACTAACATTTGTCTTCTTTCTTTATGGATTTTGTGGGTGTAATCCGCTGAAAACCTCAGGAGACAACACTCCTCCTCTAGGGTAACCTAAAGGTTTAACGGCTTGTTGCACATGCTCAGTGCAATCGCGTCACCTGCGAAAGTGGTGTAATAAAATTGGTAGTTTAGATTTTCTTTCTTTGTTTTGCTCGGGACGAGCAAAAGAATAAGTGTGGGGGTGTGATTGGTATCCAATATTGCATATTTTACATCATAATTCCCATGCATATTACAAATAAATATGTGATTTTTACTCCTCTTCTCTACATATTTGCAGGTACACACTTAATGGAGAGATATCCAAATAATCACTTAATTAACACTAATTAAGTGATTAATCAAGATTAAAGATAAAGCCAAATTCAAATCCAGATCCAGAGAAATCCGCGCAACAAACGAAGATTCTAGATATACCACGTGGCTAACAACCTTGTAACTAATCTCCACCAGAAGTTGTTAGCCAACGGCCACAAAAGTGCCGCGACTTGCGGCGGATCCACCGCAAAATCCGGGCCGTTGGATCTCAGATTTTGCGCCAACAAACTAGGCTCTCGAAGGTTCTCATCCATGCTATATACTCCATGAAGACCTGCGTACAAAAACTGAATGGAGAAGAGAGGAGATTAGTTTAGTTGTAATTTTCATGTATTTTTCTCTAGTTTTATTTCTTTAGATCCCTCTTCTTCTTCCTAGAATTCAATGTAAAAGAGAGTGATTGTGAGGGAGAGAGCTTGTGTAATCAAGGGTGACACTTGAAGCAACAAGGATTGATCCATCCTCCTTCCTCTACTTGAAGCTTGGTCTAGTTTTCTTGCATTCTTACTTGCTTTATTTCACTTCTTGCTTTAATTACTTGCAATTTACTTCATGCTTTGTTTTACCTTTCTTATGGCTTGTTCTAGCTAATTCTTTCTCCATGTACTAGTTTACCACTAGATTTGCCATCTTAACTAACTCAAGTGTGATTGCTCTACTTCATCTTGCAAGTGTATGATCTTCTCTTCTCCGATGGTTAACCACCGTCTTCCAAGTGAGAAAGCAATTAGGTCAACACGCTAGACGAACCCTACGCCAATGGAGTGACAACATTAGGCACGCATTCGCTATCAAGAAGTCTAGTAAGTCTTGGCAAGATAGCAAGGTAAGCTAGTCATGGTGTTCTTTCATTCAAGCTTCTTTAAGTTTTCTTTCTTTTTCTTGTGAATTCCACATCCACTTCTTGATTTCTTTTCCAACGATTTCCACCATGAACTAGCCATCCTTTCTTTTAGTTTCTTTTACATTTGATTCATTAAGTTTATAAACAAGAGAAGAATACTCGTTTGTTCACTTCACTACCACACGTAAAGCTTCCATCGCGAGCTCTCCCTGAGATTCGACTCGGTATAGCCCTATGCTATAGCGGAGACAAGAAAGGGTACATCAAATACATTTACTACATAATAAGTACACCTTCTTAGTCTTAATCAAAAAAAATGGCGCCGTTGCCGGGGAGAGCGACGTTATTTTTGGTTTAAAGTGAAGTACTAAACGATTCTTCTTCTCTGTTGCAGGTTACAGGAGAAGAAAACAGGAAAATATTCATTGCAATAACATACAAGTGGACCTGGGCCTCTGCTCAAGAAATCAGAGCCCAGGATCCCTCCAAAGTGCCGCGGATCCACAAGATTTGCCGTGGAAACGCGGCACAGAGGAGTTCACTCCTAATAAAATTTCTGCAGGGGCTTCAGATCTGCAAAACACATCTGCTGCTATACTTGAAATCCTGTATTTTTCACCATATACCTGCTAAATTAAAAAAACAGTAAAAAGTTGGTTGAATTGTTAAAAATTGTTTAGACACTTGCATTTTAGGCACGTGTCTCTTCAATTCTTTACTTTTACTGTTGAAGAGTGCTGGAGGCAAGGTACGTGTTTGCATTGCATTTAGACTAGGACAAACTCCTTGCTTGATTTTCTTGCTTTGAGTGAATCCTTGTTATATTTCTTGTACACTTGCACAATTCAAATTTAAGGGCATACCCGTAAATAAGATAAGGTGGGGGAGGTCATTACCCTTTCCTTAGCCCGAAAATCATTTTCCCAAAGCACTCACTAACCCAAGCCTAATTTAATAAAAAGTAGACGTTGGCCCTAGGGACATCTCGGACTCAATTAGGAGATTATCCTAAGGGGAAAAGTGTTGGAATTTACTCTTGCAAATCAGTGTCTAGGAAAGGGGTTTGAGGGCCGAAAGCCCGAAGGTTGCTGGTTACTTAATTAAGGAACGTCTCCGGACGGAAAACCTCCCACCAACCTTACCCTTCCCTGGCTGATTAGCTTGTGGTTAGAGTCTACACTAAACCTCCCGTGGACGGTCCATTTGTTAGGAGTCGTCTAGGTCTAAGTCTACCTAACTTAGGTTAGAATTTTCTTTCTTTCTTTTGTTTGTTTGTTTGTTTGTTTTTGTTTTGTGATTGTGTGATATGGCTTATAATTACAATTCTTTCCATCCATATGTCACACACACTCCATATTCGGATAATTCCAACCCGGTGTTTTACAATATGCACCAACTAAATACGCCGGGTTGGCCTTATCCGAATCAATATGACCCATATCCCCATCTAATAATTATAATGTCCAAAATAATTTCAACTCTTCATCGAGTTATTGGGGATTCCAGTCCCCCGAGTTTAATTATCAACCTCCTTGTCCACCATTTCCACCAAGTCCACAATATTCACAAGATTCATTTCCGATTCCGCGTCATACACTCCTTTTTCTAAGCCTCCATTTGAAGACAAATCTGACTTATTAAGGAGTTTAGAAGCTAATTTACAGAGAGCTGAGCAAACACTTCCAGAACCATTTCCCTCTCCAGTTCCACAGTATTTTCAAGAGTCTTACTCAGTTCCACCATTTCCTAATGAACAACCATTTGTCATGGAAACGAGTAAAGATTTCTTGTGTGAGTCCACTCTTCCATCACCACACATTTTTGACTCACACTATTCACAAACTTTCCAAAGTCAAGATTCCTATACTCCCATTCTAGAACAATCATTTGAAGATACATCAATTCTAGAAAAGAGTATAGACATCTTGCAAGAGTCTATGTTACAATATCAAAAATCACATGCCAAGTCTATCAATAGTGTGAAAGAACAATTGGATAACCTTCTTAGGAAAGAGGAAACTCTATCCTATCAACATTTGACTAATCCAGTTATACCACACTCTATTGATATGACTCAAGACTCTTGTCATCTTGGAAATCCAGATTCAATTTCAGCACAATTACCTGAACTTGTCCAAACTTCAGATCCAATTGATACATTGGCAAGTTTTTCATTTCCTAAACTTGAACTTGTCCAAAATTCAAATCCCGTTGACATTTTGGCAAGTTTCTCATTTCCTAAAAATGAACTTGTCCGCACTTCTGATCCAATTGACAATTTGGCAAGTTTTCCTTTTTCTGAAATTGAACTGGAACATGATTTTGATCCTGAACTTCCACTTGATGATTCCATATTACTTCCTGATTCAATCATGACTCCGGTGTCTTCACATAATTTCACTTCATTCCCGAGTCAGTATTGGATCCATTCCTATCCATTGTGAAATTGAATCACCAATCTTTTATGATCACATAGAACTTGGCCAATTCCATACTTCTGAAAATCCCATTGATAATTGGCAAGTTCTCCACATTTTATTGAATTACATGAGGAATGTGATCTTGAACCCCAACTTTGTGATTCAATCCTTCTTCCTGATTCCATAATGACTCCGGTATCTTTACCTCACTTTAATTCTTTCCCGGAATCAACCTTGGATCCTTTCACAATTCACAATGAAGTTGAATCAACCATCTTTGAGGATCATGTCGAACTTGCCCAATTTTTCACTTCTGAAGATCCAATTGACATTTTGGCAAGTTCTCCATTTTGTGGAATTGAACTAAATGAGATATGTGACCTAGATTTGCACATCTGTGATCCAGTTCCAATCCCTGAATCATTATTGACTCCGGTTATATTACCCAATTTGAGTAACCTTCTAGAGTCAGTTTTGATTCCCATCCTTCCTGAACTGGAATTACAAATTTTTGATAGTCACATTCCATTGTTGGACAATTCATGTGGACTTGAGTTGACATTTCTTGACTTGGACCCAATTCCTAAATCCATTCCGACTCCTGAACCTTATCTTGACTTCATTCACTCCCCTGAGTCGGTGTTCCTTTCCGAGTCCAAGTCAATTGTTTTATCATTCTGGGACAAGGAGTTTGATGAAAATGACTCTGAAATTATTAGGAAAATCTTGAAATTAGATGGGGTGGTCATGTATATAATTAAGAGCACACACGCATGCATCATTTTTATGGGTCATATTTCTGTGATTTTTGTGGGTTTCTGAAAACCCAACGACAAGCTGATTGGGCCATGTTCCGTGGACCAATCCGACCACCACCGGAACCACCACCATAAGTTAATTTTTTTTACTAACATAGGATTTACTAACATAGAATTTAGGAAATAAATAAAAAAAAAAAAGAGAGAGAAACAAAAATAAAGGAGGATTTTTATATTTAAAGGAGTTCCCATATTTTCAAATTCAAATTCTTTCCATATTCCTATGATTCCTCAAATTCCATCTTTCAAGAATTCCTAAGTTTGAGGTCTTTCCAAATTCCTAGGAGTCAAAGATTCTTTTCATAAATCCCTAGGGTAAATTTGTTTTTGACCTAGGGATAGATTGGGAACTCTCAAATTCTTTCCCTCCTATAAAAAGAACCCCTTCCACATATTTCCTCCCTCACCCGAGAAAACAATCTCAGATCTACATCTTCCTCTCAAAACGCAGCCACCAAATTTTTCTCTTCCCCAGATCCTTTCAATCTGCCGCGGATCCACAACCCCAGCCGCGCAAACGCGGCGATTCTGAAGATTCTTGCGCCCAGAAAAGTTCTTCTCCGGTCGATTTTCAGTGCTTGTTGAGGATCTGGTGTCACAAATTTTCTTCAGAATTCTCTAAACCCACAACAGAGATCGATTTTTTCCCCCACGTATCCGGGGGCGGTTCAAGTTCTAAATCTCTTCTTTTTACCGCACGAATTTTTGTTGATCTTAATTCTCTGTTATGGCACCACAAATATTTGCTGAGAAGACTTTGGGCAAATTCTAATTGATCCTAATGGTTATGGACATGTATTTTTAGAACGAATAAGGGCTAGGAATTGGTACAATTTGATATATGATAGATCTGAGACCGAGTCATTCTATTGTCCTGAATTGGTGAAGATGTTTTACACTCACCTAGATCACGCCTCGGTAGATTCACATGCATACCAATTCACTGTCCATATGCCCAATGGAGATTTTCATGTCACGCTTCCTCTTCTTGAGGAAGTCACTCACGTCCCGACCATTACACACCACAGCGAGCCCCTCCCTTTAATTGATTATATGACTGTTATGGGAGCTCGCTGCACGGAGCAGGATCGTGGGCTGAAGGCTAGCACCACGTTTAGGAATGTTCATTGCATAGGACGTTGGATCCTACGCAATATTGTAGGGCTAGACCATACCACGACTTTTAACAGGGCCTGTGCTACAGATTATACATGACTTGATGACACGACAACGCACGGTTTGTTTAAAACAAGGTTATCTTCCACGCACTTATTGTCAACTCTTCACGCACAAGAGGTGCCAAATATTCACATCCTGTATTGATAACACGTCTGTGTAAGACCTTTCTACCGGACGAATTCTTTGAGTCATTTGACGAGAGTTTGTTGCACCCGAGAGACCGACCAGTGCATACACTAGTTGTTTACACGCACTCTGGACACCTACTGTCCAGCCAGAAAATGTGCCGGTGAGTCCTCATCTTCGGAGAGTTATGATGCGGAGGATGAACCCGAATTTTGGAGGCAGGAACCCCCTGTAGAGACACGTGCTTTCATGTCTACCTTATGGAAGGGCATGAAGAAAATTTTTAAGGGGCAAGTAAGGTTGAGAAAGAAGATGGAGGAGCAAACTTCCAGGTTGGAGGAGCATCCTCGCGCTTAGAGAGTATTGAGGCGACTTTGAGGAGGACACAATCTGCTGGACCCAGTACCACTGCGGTTCCCAAGAGGAGGAGGGAGTGACTTTTTACCTTACCTATTTCATGCATCATTTTATCTTACATACATTGAGGACAATGCATGAGATAGGTATGGGGGGGTATGTACTAACATAGGACTTTTTCTTTTCTTCATAGGATTTTATTTTTTTAGGACTTTTATTTTTCTTTTTAGGTCTTTTATTTTAGATTTTATCTTTTTTTTAGATTTCCACTTTCTTTTTAGATTTTACTTTTCTTTTAGAAAATAAAAAAAATAATAAAAATAAAAACTTTTTGAAATAAGAGACAAAGTTTTGTTCTATTTTTAAGAAAATTAAGATGTATCTTAGAGATTAAGAGCCTTAATTATGACATCTTAAGCCTAGTTGAAGTAATAGATCTTGTTTGAAAATTATAGGCTAAGTAAGTAAAATTGAGGAGATATTTTTATCTTACTTTTTGCCTTAGATAATGCACTTTACACTTACACATTTCTTGGGATGGAGACAAAGACCAAAAATGCCATATAAATAAAAAAAAAAAGAAAAAATATATATATATATATATAAATAAAAAAGATCACTTATTAAGCTGGATAACTATGCCTCAAGAACATGGTTACTCACGCCTAACGGTGATCTCACTTATTAAGCTGGATAATTATGCCTCAAGAAGCATGATTATTCACGCCTAACGGTGATAATAAATAATCCCCTTTAGTTTCGTGGCCTTTTCTACTCGAGACCTTAAACCCGAGGGATGTTTTCTTATCTGGTGCCCTAAGACCGTCTGGTTTGGGAGTCATCGGTTAAAGGCTCGTTACAAGGGTAGACTAGAAAGCCTAAACTAAGGGAAGAAAAAAAAAGCATAAAAAAAAGTATATATAAATAAATAAATGGCTTTATGGTTGGAGTTGAAATCCCAGAAATCTTCACTTACACGGTGTGCATACTATCTAGGTTTTATGAAAGATAAAGTATTCAATCCAATTTTGAATTCTTACCTTAATTAAAACAAGATCTTGCATGGATACTAAGTTTAAGGAAGAATAATTATAGGTGGACTTATGACCTAGGATCACTTATATTTTTGCAAAAATAGTTCGTAAACATGTCTCTTATTCAAAATGCGTTTTCAAAATACTAACATTTGTCTTCTTTCTTTATGGATTTTGTGGTGTAATCCGCTGAAAACCCTCAGGAGACAACACTCCTCCTCTAGGGTAACCTAGAGTTTAACGGCTTGTTGCACATGCTCAGTGCAATTGCGTCACCTGCGAAAGTGGTGTAATAAATTTGGTAGTATAGTTTTTTCTTTTCTTTGTTTTGCTCGGACGAGCAAAAGAATAAGTGTGGGGGTGATTAATACACAAAAGTGCATATTTTACATCATAATTCCCATGCATATTACAAATAAATATATGATTTTTAATCCTCTTCTCTACATATTTGCAGGTACACACTCTAATGGAGAGATATCCAAATAATCACTTAATTAACACTAATTAAGTGATTAATCCAAGCTTAAGGATAAAGCCAAATTCAAATCCAGATCCAGAGAGATCCGCGCAACAAACGAAGATTCCAGAAGGTCCACGTGGCCAAACAAACTCGAACAGCCAGCAACAGAAAGCTGTTGCTGAACGGCTTCAGTTAGGCCGCGGGAACGCAAGTGGGCGCGGCAGTTACAGGGAGATTTTGTCTCGGATTTTGCGCCAACTGAACTGATCTCGAAGCTTCACCTGTGGGCTATAAATATCTGACCTCTGACCTGCGAGCAAAAACTGAATGGAGAAGAGAGGAAAGTTAGTGTGTTGTAATTTTTAGTTGTTTTTCTCTAGGTTTATTTCTTATAGTCCTTCTTCTTCTTCCTAGAATTCAATGTAAAAGAGAGTGATTGTGAGGGAGAGAGCTTGTGTAATCAGAGTGACACTTGAAGCAACAAGGATTGATCCATCCTCCTTCCTCTACTTGAAGCTTGGTTCTAGTTTTCTTGCATTCTTACTTGCTTTATTTCACTTCTTGCTTTAATTACTTGCAATTTACTTCCATGCTTTGTTTTACCTTTCTTATGGCTTGTTCTAGCTAATTCTTTCTCCATGTACTAGTTTACCACTAGATTTGCCATCTTAACTAACTCAAGTGTGATTGCTCTACTTCATCTTGCAAGTGTATGATCTTCTCTTCTCCGATGGTTAAACCACCGTCTTCCAAGTGAGAAAGCAATTAGGTCAACACGCTAGACGAACCCTACGCCAATGGAGTGACAACATTAGGCACGCATTCGCTATCAAGAAGTCTAGTAAGTCTTGGCAAGCTAGCAAGGTAAGCTAGTCATGGTGTTCTTTCATTTAAGCTTCTTTAAGTTTTCTTTCCTTTTCTTGTGAATAACCAATCCCAATCTTGATTTCTTTTCCGACAATTTCCACCATGAACATATCCATCCTTTCTTTAGTTTCTTTTTCATTTGCTTCATTAAGTTTATAGCAAGAGAAGAATACTCGTTTGTTCACTTCACCACCACACGTAAAGCTTCCATCGCGAGCTCTCCCTGAGATTCGACTCGGTATAGCCCTATGCTATAGCGGAGACAAGAAAGGGTACATCAAATACATCTTTATACACATATTAAGTACACCTTTCCAGTCTAATCAATTTTTTGCAAGATTTTACATCAATATTCATATTTATTGATGTAAAATCAATAAAATATATTATAATGATTATAAAATTACAATATTGCAACGGCGCCATTTTTTTTGATTAAGACTAAGAAGGTGTACTTGTTATGAGTATAAAATGTATTTGATGTACCCTTTCTTGTCTCCGCTATAGTATAGGACTATACCGAGTCGAATCTCAGGGAGAGCTCGCGATGGAAGCTTTACGTTGTGTGGTAGTGAAGTGATTAAACGAGTATTCTTCTCTTGTTTATAAACTTAATGAATCAAATTGCAAAAGAAACTAAAAGGAAGGATGGATATGTTCATGGTGGAAGTGGAAAAGAAATCAAGAAGTAGATGTGGTGTTCACAAGAAAAAGAAAGAAAACTTAAAGAAAACAATCCATGACTAGCTTACCTTGCTAGCTTGCCAAAGCTTACCAAACTCCTTGATAATGAATGCTTGCCTAACGTTGTCACTCCATTGGCATAGGATTTGTCTCGCGTGTTGACCTAATTACTTTCTCACTTGCAAGATGGTGGTTTAACCATCGGAGAAGAGAAGATCATACAACTTGCAAGATTACAAAAGCAATCACCCATGAGTTAGTGAAGTGGCAAGACTAGTGGTAAACTAGTACATGGAAGGAAAATTAGCTACAAGCCATTAAAGAACTAAAACAAAGCTTGAAGTAAATTGCAAGAAGTAAACAAAGCAATAAAGAAAGCATGTAAAGAAAGCACAAGAACTAGAACCAAGCTTCAAGTAGAGGAAGTGGAGAATGGATCAATCCTTGTTGCTTCAAGTGTCACCCTTGATTACACAAGCTCTCTCTCTCACACTCTCTCTCTTTTACACTGAATTCTAGGGAAGAAGAAGAGGGATCTAAAGAACAAAACCTAAAGAGAAAAATACATGAAAATTACAACACTAAACTAATCTCCTCTCTTCTCCATTCAGTTTTTGCTCGCAGGTCAGAGGTCAGATATTTATAGCCCACAGGTGAAGCTTCGAGATCAGTTCAGTTGGCGCAAAATCCGAGACAAAATCTCCCTGTAACTGCCGCGCCCACTTGCGTTCCCGCGCCTAACTGAAGCCGTTCAGCAACAACTTTCTGTTGCTGGCTGTTACGAGTTAGTTTGGCCACGTGGACCTTCTGGAATCTTCGTTTGTTGCGCGGATCTCTCTGGATCTGGATTTGAATTTGGCTTTATCCTTTAAGCTTGGATTAATCACTTAATTAGTGTTAATTAAGTGATTATTTGGATATCTCTCCATTAGAGTGTGTACCTGCAAATATGTAGAGAAGAGATTAAAAATCATATATTTATTTGTAATATGCATGGGAATTATGATGTAAAATATGCACTTTTGTGTATTAATCACACCCCCACACTTATTCTTTTGCTCGTCCCGAGCAAAACAGAAAAAGAAAGAAAAATATATATATATAAATAAAACATCACTTATTAAGCTAGATATTGTGCCTCAAGAAGCATGATTATTTACGCCTAACAGTGGTAAAGGAAATAAATAATCCCCTTTAGTTTCGTGGCCTTTTCTACTCGAGACCTTAACCCGAGGGATGTTTTCTCATCTGGTGCCCTAAGACCGTCTGGTTTGGGAGTCATCGGTTAAAGGCTCGCTACAAGGGTAGACTAGAAAGCCTAAACTAAGGGAAGAAAAAAAAATAAAAGAATAAATAAATAAATAAATGGCTTGATGGTTGGAGTTGAAATCCCAGAAATCTTCACTTACACGGTGTGCATACTATCTAGGTTTTATGTAAGATAAGATATTCAATCCATTTTGAATTCTTACCTTAATTAAAAACAAGATCTTGCATAGAGACTAAGTTTAAGGAAGAGTGATTATAGGTGGACTTATGACCTAGGATCACTTATTTTTTGCAAAAATAGTTCGTAACATGTCTCTTATTCAAAATGCGTTTTCAAAATACTAACATTTGTCTTCTTTCTTTATGGATTTTGTGGGTGTAATCCGCTGAAAACCCTCAGGAGACAACACTCCTCCTCTAGGGTAACCTAGAGGTTTAAACGCTTGTTGCACATGCTCAGTGCAATCGCGTCACCTGCGAAAGTGGTGTAATAAATAGGTAGTATAGTTTTTCTTTTCTTTTCCTTTGTTTTGCTCGGGACGAGCAAAAGAATAAGTGTGGGGGTGTGATTAATACACAATATTGCATATTTTACATCATAATCCCCATGCATATTACAAATAAATATATGATTTTTAATTCTCTTCTCTACATATTTGCAGGTACACACTCTAATGGAGATATTCCAAATAATCACTTAATTAACACTAATTAAGTGATTAATCCAAGCTTAAAGATAAGCCAAATTCAAATCCAGATCCAGAGAGATCCGCGCAACAAACGAAGATTCCAGAAGGTCCACGTGGCCAAACAAACTCGTAACAGCCAGCAACAGAAAGCTGTTGCTGAACGGCTTCAGTTAGGCCGCGGGAACGCAAGTGGGCGCGGCAGTTACAGGGAGATTTTGTCTCGGATTTTGCGCCAACTGAACTGATCTCGAAGCTTCACCTGTGGGCTATAAATCTGACCTCTGACCTGCGAGCAAAAACTGAATGGAGAAGAGAGGAGATTAGTTTAGTTGTTGTAATTTTCATGTATTTTTCTCTTTAGGTTTTGTTCTTTAGATCCCTCTTCTTCTTCCCTAGAATTCAATGTAAAAGAGAGTGATTGTGAGGGAGAGAGCTTGTGTAATCAGAGTGACACTTGAAGCAATAAGGATGATCCATCCTCCTTCCTCTACTTGAAGCTTGGTTCTAGTTTATGTATTTTCTTTACATGCTTTCTTTATTGCTTTCTTTAATTCTTGCAATTTACTTCAAGCTTTGTTTTACTTCATGCTTTCTTGTATTTCTCTTATGGCTTGTTGTAGCTAATTCCTTCTCCATGTACTAGTTTACCACTAGCTTAGCTTACTTCACTAACTCATGGGTGATTGCCTTTGTTAATCTTGCAAGTTGTTATGATCTTCTCCTCCGATGGTTAAACCACCATCTTGCAAGTGAGAAAGTAATTAGGTCAACACGTGAGACGAATCCTAAGCCGATGGAGTGACACATTAGGCACGCATTCGCTATCAATGAGTCTAGTAAGTCTTGGCAAGCTAGTAAGGTAAGCTAGTCATGGATCTATTCTTTCTTTAAGTTTTCTTTCCTTTTCTTGTGAATACCACATCCACTTCTTGATTTCTTTTCCCACGACTTTTCCACCATGAACATATCCATCTTTTCTTTTAGTTTCTTTTGTATTTGATTCACTAAGTTTATAAGCAAGAGAAGAATACTCGTTTGTTCACTTCACTACCACACATTAAAGCTTCCATCGCGAGCTCTCCCTGAGAATCGACTCGGTATAGTCCTATACTATAGCGGAGACAAGAAAGGGTACATCAAATACATTTTTATACTCATAACAAGTACACCTTCTTAGTCTTAATCATTTTGTACATGGGGACATAACACAATTTAGGTATGGGGATAGGGGTCAAATCTTCTTTTTGAATTTTTTTGAAATCTTTCCTTAATTTTTTTATATTTTATCTTTTCCTTATTTTTATCTTCTTTATTTCATCCTTTTTAAAAATTTCAAAAATTTTCAAATTCAAATTTCAAAACTCTCTCATCTTTTCCTAAGAGCATTCAGTTTTCAAGATCTTCTAAGATTCAATATTTGAATTTGAAATTTAAATGAAGTTTAGTTTTGAAAAAAGGGTATATACATCTTCTATATAAACTACTTCAACTTTCTTTTGTTTCTCACAAATTCGAGTCCACCTCTCAAACCAGAGCGCTCTATAGTGAGGAGAAGGAGTTCCAGAGACCTCAGCCACCAGATCTGCGAAGTTCGAGATAAGAGTTCGGCTAGGCAGCTGCACGTTCGGCCAGGTAGCCGAACTTTGCAGAAAACTTTCTCCTATATTATTCAGGGACAGTAAGTGCTCTGTTTTCTCTCTTTAAAGTTCTCAGTTTTTCAAGTTCATTATGTCTAAGATTTTTGCTAAGCATAATTTTTTCTTATATTTGAAGCATTTGGGATGTATTTTTTGGATCAAATAAGGGCTAAGAATTGGGATTATATGTTGCATGTTAATACTTATGATTTTATACTCCTATCTTAGTACAAGAGTTTTATGATGTATTTTCTAGAAAATAACATTGATAGGAATCAAGAAATAATTGGAGTAAATTGGAGGGAGAGATGAAAATCTTGTATTTACAACCTGTTTCTGAACTAACAGGTATTTCTATTGTGGAAAGAGGACTCAAGAATAGGAAACCTAGGAAACTATATTCATTTAATGGGGAACATTGCAAGATACCTCAACGTGGTGACATTAGTGATAAAACAGTATATAAATATGTGTATGCATTATGTAGATGGTTAAATCATAATATCTTGGGTGTATCACATGTTTCATCCTTTTACAATCAAGTTTTACATATTGTCTACATTTTAATGACTAAAGAAAAAGTTTTTGCATGTGCTACACACTATTGGACATTATTGCTAGTGCTAAAGATAAACGAAAGAGCTTTATGCACTACCCATTCTTGTCACACAATTTGCAAGGAATGGTTGCTTGAAGGAATTTAATCATGGTATAAAAGAAAAATTTAGTATTCAAGCTGAAACTATTTCTTCATCTTATAATGCTTCAATGCAAATTGATTGGATACCTTCCATGCTAAACAAGACATGTCCTCGTTGCATCATCATAAACTAATGAATCGAAAGAAGAGGATGATGAATTCTTTAATCAACAACTACTCGAAGATAATCGTGCATTTATGCATTTAATTTGAGAGGAGATAAAAGAACATACAAGTTGATAAAGGGCAGAAGAAGAAAAAAATTGAAGAGACACATTTTAGGAGGAACCTTCTAAAAGAAGGTAGTAGTAGCATGGAGAGAGAGGGAGGCGTGCTTAAAGGGAGTTGTATAGTAGGATTTATCTTTTTATTTATTTCTTTTATTTGATTCTTTATTGCCAAAAGAATATTTTTGTGATAAGTTGACCAATTTGTAATAGATTTAGTAACCATGTATCTTGAATTGGATAAGGAATATCAATTTGATGGAATTTTAAAGTCTTTGAGTAGATATGAAAATTTTTAAAATATTATTGTCATCTAGAATTTGTCCATGTGAATATGCATCTTATCTACACGCACACATTGGTTAAGTTTAGGATAATGAAGATTACTTAATACTTAAGAAAAAAATAATAATAACAATAAGAACCTTACCTATTGATTAGCTAGATGCTTTGGCCTCAAGAAGCCTCTGTATTTACGCGAAAGATAGTTAGGTAAGTTAAGAAAAAATATGTATTAATAAGTCTAATGATCAATTACTTAGGTATCTTGGCCTCAAGAAGCCTTGATATTACACGAAAGGGAATTAGATTTGTTATATATATTGGAAAAAAAGAAGTGCTTAAAGGGGAACGAAGTGGTAATACTTCAAACTTCTATCAACAAAAAAATAAAAATATATTTTAAGTATGTAAGTTTGAATCAAACTCCCAAGTTTAGAACTATACACATTCACAAATATGTATAGGATCAGAAAACTTAAGAAGGATGGTGATATAGGCTAAGATTTGAAAATCTATACAAAATTAGATGATAGAATTCTTGATAACAGATTGAACTTGATAATGAGAGTTTATAGTAACTAAAGAACTTAAATTAGTGATGCTTGCCACTCTAAAATATTTTGTCTTTCTTTATTTTTGTCTTTCTTTTTCCATTTTCTTTATTTTTTGTTATCCTTCTCAAAATCTCAAAAGGTGCTGAGTTGGAATCCCATTTATTCTAAGGATTCTTGTGGTTCCTGATATTTTTGGTTATCCTATTTATCTTAATCTCTTCTTATCTATTAAATTCCTTCACCGAATTTTGTGGGTGTAATTCACTAAAACCCCTCACGAGACAACACTCATCCACTAGGTTAACCTAGGGGTTTAATGACTTATTGCACATGCTAAGTGCAATCGTGGGTCCTATGAAAGTGGATTAGGATTTTATTTTTAGGATTTTTAGTTTTTTTCTTTTTAGATTAAGATTTTGCTCGGGACTAGCAAAAAGTAGGTATGGTATGTGATGTGTATACTTAATATACATATTTTACATCACTTTTTATGCCTATTATTTGCCATATTTAATGTTTCATGGGTATTTTGTTAGTGTTATTTTGAAGATTTTAGGTTAGAGCAAATTAGAAGAAAGAGAAAAATTGGCGAATCGTTGATATCAAATGAACAAAAGAGATGCAGAACCAGAGATCTGAAGCAGAGTTGGAACATCTCAACATAGCGTTCACGGAAAATCAAAAATTTCACAAAAAATCTGGGATTAAAATGGATCAAGAGTTCGGCCACCTAGCCGTAGATTTTGGCCAAACAGCAGTGGACCAGTCAAAAGAAATGCCAACTCAGAGGTCAACACGAGTCAAAAGTAGAGCGCCAATACAGTAAGAAGTTCAGCCGGCCAGCCGAATTTTCGGCCAGCTGGCCGAACTAAGGCAGAGCTTATGGATAGAATTTTTTCAGAACTTCATGTAAATTAAGAAACTTAGGTTTTTGAATTTGACTAGGGTTCTATTGCTTTCTGTTTTATATAAATACCACCAAGCCTCTTATAAAATATTTTATTTTCTTTTTTTTTTTTTTGAGTGAAAATTAATAAATTCTGTTGCTAGCCATTAATTCTAAGAGTACTTTCTGCAGGGAAGTCTTCAAGGCTTCATCCTTATTGGTGCTCTCTTATCTTTCTTATACTTTTCTTTTAATTTATTCTATTTCATGATCTCTTTTAATATAATATTGTGTTTTATTTTTATAGTTATGAACTAATTGTTCATAACTAGGGGCATGGTGTAGGGATTGTATTTAGGATATAAGATTATGTTTTGTGCAAATTCTCCTATGTGTTTTATAAAATTTAAATTTTTATATACTAAGTTGTTAAATCTTGTGCCTTATTGTTACAATTGGTGCGCACAATTGATCAGAAGGTTAGGTTAGCGTCTAAGAGGAGATAACCTAGCAAAAGATTCTAGGATTAACGATCATAACTCGAGACGTTGAGACATAAGAGTTGTACAGTCAAATAGGAATATCTATCATACTTAATGCATCTTCTGACTAGCAATCTACAAGATCGAGATATTGTAAATTCTAAATTTAGAAGATAGAATTGATATTATTCGAGAGAAAGTACTGATTAGGATAGAGAATTCCGATTGTTAGCATAAATAGGATGAATTAGCATAAGCATAATATTTTATCTAATTACAATTACCGAAATCATTACCCTAATTCTTTTCATAATTAAAACAAATCTTTTTAGTAATAGTTTAGCTATAACATCTTCCAACTACATTGATTATTCAAATAGAACTAGGAAAGATTAAATTAGTACTTGAACAACAATCCTTGTGGGATGATACTCTATTCACTCTATATTACTTGTTAACAATTGGTACACTTGCCATTCGAATCCGCACATCAAGCTTGAGATTTATGCCACGTTGCTCAGCCATTGAGAGGCCTATAAAAAGACTACGAGTTTTTTCAACAATCACTCATTTGAGTGTCTTCTATTTGCAGACCCGCATTTGAGAACTTCCAAAGCTCTTGAGCTTTCAGAAACCAAAAGTTTTAAGTTTTTCAAAATCTATTCAAAGATTCAGGACTTGATTCCTTGGCCCCAAAAGGAAAGCATGCCACTGCTTCTTCAAGTGCTGCCTCTGCGCCAACCACCATTGAATTTACAAATGGAAGTATCGAGGGAATATTAGCACACACGTTTTTCATTGAATTTACAAAAACACACATTTTAAGTGCTGGTTTCCACTCAATCAAAAAATGATGCCGTTATCGGGGAAGGGAATGGTTTAACCTCACGTTTCTGTTAACATTTCTTCTCTGTTTCTGGTGTACAGGTTATTCTTACAGGAACTATATATTGCAGAAGGCTCCCCTTGCCTGTAGCTCCCTGCTCTAGAAAGCAGGGAAGCTACTTCTATTAAATTATCGCGCCAAGGATTTGGGTGTCGCGAAAACGCGGCCAATCCTGGGTCCCTGGTCCCCAAATTTTGCTGGGATCTTGCAAGTTTCATCTATTGCTAAATTCTTTTGTAATTGATTAGTCTCTAAAATTGCATATTTCATATCACATCTTCACATTTATTTAATATTAAATTCTGTTAATAATAGCTCTCTTGTATATTTTTAGGTCTATAGCATGAAATGAAGAAGAAGTTCAAAATCCCATTTATTTAGTGATTTAAAACCTACACATATAGCAATTGACTTTGGAGAGTAAATCTATCAAACTGGGTGCCCATATCCAGAAACCAAGAAGTACAGCAGATAGGGTGGCGATGTGACAGCGCATGGCAGGTGGCGCCGCGCTCGTGGCCATACTATGGTTGCAAAAACGCAGCCATAGCAGCATTTTCACAGCTCTTCTGTGGAGCCGTGCGTCAAGATTTGACCCGCAGCTCCGCACACTCTCCCTGGTGCCCCCTTTTGCCTATAAATACCCTGGGATTTCTAGAGCTCAGGGGAGAGGAGTTTTAAGGAGAGATTTAGGGTTTTCTTCTCCATATATGTAGTTTTTAGGATAGTTTAGGTTAGTCGTTGTTCTTCTTCCTCTTTTGTATTTTTCATTTCTTGTAGATCTTGTAATAAGGAAGAGAGTAGTACATAGGATGAAAGCAAGAGTGCTTGTAATGGAGGGTGACACTCTATGAAAGGTTCTCTCTTTATCTCTACTTGTTTTCTTTCCTCTAATTCTTTTTACATACTTAGCTAATTTTCTCTCATGACAGCTAACTACTAACTTGCTAACTTCTTACTTGATAATCCATAAGAATCTAATAGCCTCTACTTGGCCTTTCTCTTGCAAGATCCATTATGGCTCATGATGATGGATTCTAACACTCTAACATCCTAACTCTTTAATAAGGTAACATTACTTTATTCTATACTTGCTCTTTTTTAGGTTTAAGAGTAGCTTGAACTTGTTTGTTGAGTTTGGATGTGATGAGTTATCTTATGGGTCATGCTTTGAAACGCTCTTGAACCAAGGACTAGTAATGGCCAAGGATACATATGAGGCAACTATCACTAAGAGGTTAGCATGGTCAGTGAAGCTATTAGTAATTAGTAGCCATGAATTTTCTTTTATTTTACTTTGTTTTAGATATATCTCAAAAACTAAAGATATCTTATCTTCTATGTTCCCACTTCTTCGTGTTTCACCGTACTCTTCTCTTTTCACTTTTTGTTTTCTTCTCTTTTGATTCTCTAAAACATAAAAGAAACTTTAACACACGTAAATCAACCCGTAAAGCTTCTATCGCTTTTCGTCCCTATGGATTCGACCCGTTTAGTCTTTATGCTATAACGGAAGTATCGATGAAGCCAAAGCACACACTTTTAACTCGAGACTTCAAAACATACACTTTCGTGAGAAATTTTCCCCTGATCAAATTTTGGCGCCGTTGCCGAGGATGGGAATGTTTGATTTCACGTTTTTGTTAACTTTTCTTCTTTGTTTTTTGTATGCAAGTCAAATTTTTAGCATTGTAGAAATCCATACTTGCTTTTGTATAGTTGGGTAAATCTTTGTATATTGTTATCTTTTACTGCTAGTTTTTGTTTAGATTCCCTGTGCACTGTAATAATTAAGAATGAAAATATGAAAATTGGATGTTTTTAAATCGGTATAGACATTTGCATCTAGGCACGTGTCAATTTCAATTCCAATATACTGTATTTTGTTCTTGTGTTACTGTGATCTTGACGGAGGTGTATATATTGCATTGCATATAGCTTAGAACAAACACTTCAGTGATTTACTCACTTTTTTATGTTCATTCTTGTCTATATTGCAGACTTGCACAAATCAGACTTAAGGGCAAAGGAGGGCAAGTCATTATCCTTCCTTAGCCCAAAATCACCTCATCACTCACACAACCCAAGCCTTAATAAAACTTACTAGACGTTGGCCCCTAGGGACATCTCGGACTCATTTAGGAGATTGACCTAAGGGGAAAGGTTTTAGAATTTGACTCTTGTCAAATCAGTATCTAAAGTTAGGGATTGAGAGGCGAAACTTTGAAGAACAGTGGTTTGGTATAATTAGGCCCGTTGCTTCGGTACAGATACCTCCTGCTGGTCTTGCCCCTACTTGGCCAATTAACTTATGGTTAGATTCTACAAGGTACCCCCCGTGAATAGTCTAACCAATTAGGAGTGTCTAAGCCTAAGTCAACCCTAGCATAGGCTTGTTTTCTTTTTCTTTTTCTTTATTTATTTGTTTTTTTTGTTTTTCTTTTTTATAAATTGTGAAATGAATTTTAACAACAACAATTTTTTCAATCCTAATATGAATCCATATTTCACCCCAACCTCATTTGACTCGAATAACTCTGACCTGGCTCTGTACAACATGAACCAACTATATATGCCAGATTGAGATTATCCAACTCAATATGATTCATATCCCCAATCCCATGACTATAATTTTCAAAATAATTTTCACTCTTCACAGAGTCAATGGGGATTCACCTCCCCCGAGTAAAATTTTCAACTACCTTGTCCACAATTTTCACAATTCCCTAATTTTGCTTACTATACTCCTTTTCTAGAACCACCCTCTGAAGAAAAATCCAGTTTGGAATGGAGTATGGAAGTCATGCTTGAGTCCCAACAGCAAATTCAAATTTTGCTCATTCACAATCCTTCCCACATCAAATTCTATATATTCTTTTTCTAGAACATTCAATTGAAGAAAAATCTGAGCTGAAAAAGAGTTTGTAAGTCTCTTGTGGAACAACACAACAATTTCAAAATATGTTGGACTCATCATCTCAACCAAATTTTCAAGAGTCATGCTAATCTTTTCCAGTTGCATTGATTCAAAATGAATAACCATCCATCATGGAAATGAATATGAAACTCTTGCCTGAGTCCGAGCAACAGTCACAAAATATGAGGGACTCACAACTTCACCATAATTTTCAAAACCAACTCCCATACTCACCTTTTCAAGAAGAACCATTGCAAAGAGTATGGAAGACATGAGACTCAAATTCCCGAGTCGTTATCAATTTTTATTCCTGTTCCATTTGAGTCAAAATCAATCATCTCCCAGAATCACACTTCATTGTGGGACAAGGATGTTGAAGAAAATGACTCAGTAATTATTTTTGAAAATTGAAAATTGGGTGGGGATATTTTTTTAAAAAAGACCATTCACTTCATCATTCTTTATATGGGTTATATTCGAAGGCCATTGGTGGGTTCTTGTGAATTCCACAATATATGATTTGAGCCGCATTTCGTGGACCAATTAAACCACCGGAACCACCACCATGAGGTAATTTTTCTTCGCTTTCCATTTGTTTCATGCATATACGCATTCACGATGCATTGAGGACAATGCATGAGATAAGTGTGAGAGAGGACTTACTAGCATAGTTAGTTTTAAATTTTCTTTTTTTACACTTCTTTTTAGAAAATTTTTAGATTTTTCTTTTATATAGAACGCTTTTCTTTTCTTTTTACAAAACTTTTTGAAATAAGAGAAAAAGGTTTTGATTTATTTTTAATAAAATTAAGATTATCTTAGGAATTAGGAAGACCTAAAATTATGAATTTTTAAACTAAGTCAAAATAATAGATCTTGTATAAATTTTAGGATAAGAAGTAAGATTGAAAAGATAATTTGATCTTGAAATTTTTTGCCTTAGATATATTCACTTCACACTTACATAATTTTTGGGATTGAAAAAGACTGAAAATGCCAAAAAATATAAAAATATATATATAAAAAATGATGATAAAACTATTTATTGAAGTTGAGTAATTATGCCTTAGGAAGCATGATTATTCACGGCTAAAACGGTGGACAAAAGCAAAATAATCCCCTTTACTTTTGTGGCCTTATTTACTCGAGTCCTTAAACCTGAGGAATGTTTTTTCATCTGGTGCCCTAAAACTATCTGATTTGGGAGTCACCTACTAAAGGCTCACTATCTGGGTAAATAAGAAAGCCTAATAAAACTAAGAAAAAACTACACAAATAAATGGCATGAAAGTTTGAGTCAATATCCTAAAATCTTCACAGTTCACAAAGTGCATATTTTTCTAAGAGTTTTTTGAAAGATAAAAGAATTGATTCAATTTTAAATTCTCACATTTAATTTATAAAATAATTTTGCATTTAGACTTAGTTTAAGGAAGAATAATTTCTGGTTAACCTATGACCTTGGATCAGTTAAATTTTACAAAAATATTTTAACACTCTTCTCTATTTCAAAATGCGTTTTCAAAATACTAAAATTTGATTTCTTTCTTTATGGATTTTGTGGGTGTAATTCGCTGAAAATCCTCACGAGACAAAACTCCTCCTCTAGCGAAACCTAGAGGTTTAACGACTTGTTGCATACGTTCAGTGCAATCGTGTCACCTGCGAAAGTAGTGTAATAAACTTCTTAGTTAGTTTTTTGGTTTTGCTCGGGACGAGCAAAAGATAAGTGTGGGGTGTGATTAGTCTCTAAAATTGCATATTTCATATCACATCTTCACATTTATTCAATATTAAATTCTGTTAATAATACCTCTCTTGTATGTTTCTAGGTCCATGGTATGAAATGATGAAGAAGCACAAATTTCATTTATTTGGTGATTTAAAGCCTAAACATATAGCCACTAACTTTGGAGGGTGAATCTGTCAAAACCAGGTGCCTATATCCAGAAACCAGGAAGTACAGTAGATTAGGGGCGAAATGACAGCGTATGGCAGGCGGCGCCGTTCGCGGCCACGCTATGGCTGCAGAAAACGAGGCTCTTGTGTGGAGCTGTGCGTCAAGATTCAGCAAAGGAGTTTTAGAGCTAACACATATGGATTCAAGAGCTCGCGTGTCAAGATCGCATCTATCACTCGGATGGAGTCAAGCTCTTTGGATCGCATTTGGATCGTGTCGGCTTGGAGAAGGAGTTCTACAAGAAGACTTCAGTTTGCTTAGTTTAAGTTTGTATTTAGATCTTGTGTAAGATAGACTAGTGTTGATATGTTAAGTTCACACACACACAAGTTCAATACGTTTGGTTTTCGGTTTAACTGGTTTTGGATTTCAAATTTACATATATATGATTTTCATAAAAAGATAGAATCAAAACAAGTTTACATGGTTTAATGTATATTGGATTTTATCTATATACATCTATGCTTCATATATTTAGAAAAACTTGTTTTTATGATTTTAATTCATGTGTTTAGAGTTTTATAATTAACAAAACTTATTTTGAATTTAAAGTCAAAAATTTAGATATATCATTTTCATATACTAAGATTCTATCCACACTCTATAATTCAAAAGAGTTAAAATATCTTGTTTTTGTATTTTACAAGTTTGAGAAAAATCGGATTTTCATTTCAAAGTTTGTATTTTTTGAAAATACTGATTTTGTGTTAAAGCTTAATTTCTATATCACAAAATAGTTCAAATAGTTTATAATATGTGTTGATTTTAGGTCACACATATTTGTTCTTCAAATTTTATAAGAACTTATTTTTGTGAAATTTATAAGAATTTATGGGATATTATAGGTGTTAAAAAGACCAAGTTTCAAATTTAATCCTTAGCCTGAGCTTGCTGGCGGTCGACCGGCCAGTCAACCAAACCAGAGCTCAGATGACCGGTCAGTCGATCAATGTACACAAGGACGTGCACAAGGCCTGCCTATAAGACTGGTCGACCGGGCGGTCGACCAATTGTAACGACCCAACACTCGGGTAACGCCGGTTTACTGGGCTGTCGACCGACAGGCTGAGTGCCTTTAGGCTCGGTCGACCGGGCGATCGACTGGAAGGCGAGTTATCCAGAGGCAGTCAACCGGTGGCTCAATGGTCAGAAATATGACTGTTCGTCGGTCGACCGGGCGGTCGACCAGAAGGTCAAAAATGGCCTTTTTCTGGACCCCAACGGCTATAATTCTGAGAACCTATAAATGGGGATTCTCTTAAGCTATTTTAATTAAGATTTTTTACGAGCTTTTTTTCTTCCCATCTTTCAAGTGTTTTGCAGCAAGTTTAAAAGAAGTTTTTGTGCCAAAAAATTTTATCTTTTATTTGTTTTTAGTTGGAAAAATCAAAGAAAAAGAGTCTTTGAGAAATTGGTTTTGAGCTTTCTTTACAAATCTATTTAGTATTTTTTTCCCAAGTGTTTTTCTTTGTTATTTTCTTTTCCAAACATTTTATTTTCTCACACTTGATCTATCATCTCTAATCCTATCTATAAAATCTTATTTTTGTGAGAAAAATTGTTTGTGGTCTATTGTGATCACCAACTGTTATTTGTGATCATTGGATCACCTATATTGTAATCTTTTCTTTGCTTTGGCTTTGTGCCTATCTCTCTTGTGTAGAGATGATTGTATTTGAGCTTTTGCTTTGTATCTATCCCTCTTCTGTAGAGGTGATTGTGTTTTTGCTTTGTGTCTGTCCCTCTTCTATAGAGGTGATTGTGTTTGAGAGAGGAGTAGTGTACTCCAAGTGTAGAGTTGTAATTCCTCAGTAGAGGTCCTTTTGTGGAAGGTCCTTGATTGAGTTTTACCTACACACAAAAATACAGAATTTCAGAAATACAAAATAGAATGTGCAAGTACTCAATACTACCGCTATAGCAAGTGGCTATGTGGGTCGTGATCGACAAGGAAAACTAGCGATGGAAGCTTTTTAGTAAGTTCTCTTTTAAGTCACAGTCAATGGTTAAAGATCTTCTTTTAGTTCCTAAAAAGAAAAAGGAAAATAGGTTACAGTTAAGTTAGGAAGAAAGTGGTAGATTGAGAAGGTGGAGAAAATGGAAAATGGATTTGTACAAAGAAATTAAAATAGTAATAAAAGAGTTGGGAGATTGTGGTGTTGGTGATCTAAACTAAAAGTTAAAATAAAAGAAAGAAAACCTAAAAGAAAAACTTACCTCCTCTGGTTGATGACTTACCTAAAAACCTTGCATGTTTTACCTTACTTCAGAGGCGATCACCCATAACTCAAAAGATCAAGCTCAGTCCCCATTCGCATTACATCTTCAAAACGAATAAGAATGAAATGATACAGAATCTTGAGGAGGAGAATATCATTATAAAATATTGGTGGCACTCACACAACATGGCTATACTGATGCTTCTAGATTCACTTGGATATTCATCAAAACCAGAAGAGGAAAAGTAGAAAGAAGATGAAGAACATACTAACAAATAAGAGCATAAATATTTTACCTTTGATTGCTTGTAGAAACAATGAAAGAAAGGAGGAGGTTACATCGGTGTCACTCTTAATATTAGTCTCTCTCTTACTTACATGAATCTAACTTCTTATTTGATAATCCATATGAATCTAATAGCCTCTACTTGGCCTTACTCTTGCAAGAGCCATTGATGGCTTATGGCCAAGTAGGCTGGCCTTTGTGCACGTCTCTTGCACATTGGTCAACCGACCACTGGTCTGGTCGACCGTCGGGTCGACCGCCAGTGTGGTCTGGCAGGGATTTTGGGAATTGAAAACTTGTCTTTTTAATTTCAATTAAATCCCATAAAAACACATAAATTTCACAAAATAAAGTTCTTATAAGATCTTTGAAATACAAATATGTGTGACTATTCAACACATATTATAAACAATTTGAACTATTTTTGTGATATTGAAATTTGGCTTAAACACAAATCGGTATTTTCTAAAAACCAAACTTTGAAATGGAAATCTGATTTTTTTCAAAACTTGTCTAAATACAAAAATAAGATATTGAAACAACTTTGAAGTATATTGTATATGGATAGAATCCAATATACATATAAGATACATATCTATGATTTTGACATGAAATCCAAAAATACTTTTTTTTAAATACAAAACTCCAAACTCATGAAATAGACTATCAAAATAAGTTTTTCTAACTAGATGAAGCATAGATGTATAATATACATTAAGCCATGTAAACTTGATTTGATTCTATCTATTCATGAAAACCATATATTTGAACTTGAAATCCAAAACCCGGTTAAACCAAAAACCAAACATATTGTAACTTGTGTGCGTGTGTGAACTTGAGCATATCAACACTATCTAATCTTTATACAAGATCTAAACACAATCTTAAACTAAACATACCGAGGTCTTCTTGTCTCCAAGCTGACTCGATCCAAAACACGATCCAACGAGCATGACTCCAACTAAGTGCTAGATGCGATCTTGATGCGCGAGCTCTTGAATCCACATGTGATACCTCCAAAAACTCCTTTGTTGAAGCTAAACACTTACTAAGATCTTGATCAAATATCTAAAACTAATTAAGCACAAGATCATTAGTAAACTATAACTACATGAGTTAATCATCATCAAAACTAGAGTGATGGGCCTATGAGCCAACACATAAGTCTCTCTCTTACTTTCATGAGTCTCAGTCTAACCTATGCTTACAAAGAAATAAAAGTTATATAAAATAAAAATAAAACCCTTCACTAAAAAGAATAAAAAACTGGCCTAAGAATCTATCTCTGCTTGATTGTTCCCTGTGATCTCTGAAAACCCAGTATTTATAGGCAAAAACCCAATGGGAAGGAGCATACGAAGATAGGGGGAGCAAACGTTCCCCCAACAACTTTAACAAAGCCGTGAAAATATGGCAAAATCTGCGTTTCTGTAGCAAAGGTATGGCCAAGTGGCCACACCTGGGGGGTGGTACTCCCTGGTTTCGTGATATGACTTTATCTCTTGCTGGATTTGTAGTTTTAGGTCGTGGATTTGAAAAAACTCCTTTGAGTTTTGGCTTTAACTAATTGATTTGAAGAGATTTGTTTTAACTGATTTTCAATCGATTTTATTTTCTCTAATTTGCCTTGATCTGCCCTGATTTTTTTATTCGAATTAATTCTGAATTAAATCAGAATTTTGATGGGTTTATGGGCTCGTTTCTCTTCTCTCTCCTTTAGTAATGGGCCTGCATATAAATTAGACAATAAATAGGATTAAAAACAGAGTTTATTATATAATAAGTATGAGAATGTGATAATAAATATGCAGATTCAGCGACCGATCACACCCCCATATCTATCTTTTTCTCATCTTCGAGCAAAACAACAACTAAACCAAAGACTATTAAACCACTTTCGCAGGTCACGCGATTGCACTGAGCATGTGCAACAAGAAGTTAAATCTCTAGGTTCTCCATAGAGGATGGGTTTTGTTTCGTGAGAGTTTTCAGTGGATTACACCCACAAAATCCATAAAGAAAGAGAAACAAGGAGTTAGTATTTTCGAAAAGCATTTTGAAAGAGAAAAATATTTAAAGTATTATTGTAAAAGTTCAAGAAATTTATAAGTTATAGGAAAATCGAATTTTTCATTCCAAAACTTAGTCTCTATTCAAAAATTTATTGTCAATCAAAGTAAGGAGTCAAATTCTACTTCTCATCTAGTCTATTACTTTACCCTAAGTCATATGCACCTTCGTGGCCCTGAAATTTTGACTACGGGTTCTTTAACTCTAACTCTTATGCCTTATTTATTTATTTTTAAATTTTTGGTGGTGTTTTTTCTTAGTTTTATTAGGATTTCTAATCCGCCCATGTAACGAGCCTTTAATCGGTGACTCTCAAACCAAACGGTCTTAGGACACCGGGTGAGAAAACACCCCAAGTACTTAAGAACTCGAGTAAGCAAGCCCACAAAACTAAGGATTTTATTATATGAACCGCTTTTAGGCGTGAATACTTATGCTTTATGAGGCACAAACACCCAGCTTAATCAGAGGATTTATATATATATTTCTTTTTTTCTTTTTTGTAAATAAGGCATAAGAATCTTTGTTTTTGAACCATAAGTGTGTAAGTGTATAAAGCATGCATATATCATCAAGTTAAAAATCTAGAATATATTACTTTTCCAAAATTTCTTTCTAATCTTGAAAATCAAACAAATAATCTTATTTTGACCAACTATAAGAAATCCTAATTATGATTCTCCTATTCCTTAAAATTGACTTAATTTCTTACAAAGAATATGTCAAAATATTGTTTCTATTTTCAAAATTTTATTTTAAAAGTAAAGAAAATGTTAATAATTTTTTTAAAATAATAAAAAGAAAACCTAAGTTATGTTAGAACCATCCCCCCGCACCTATCTCATGCATTGTCCTCAATGTATGACTTAATGCATAGATGCATGAAAAGAAGAAAGGGAAGGAAAATATTGCCTTACGGTGGTGGTCTAATTGGGTCAAGCGTTGCTACCCAATCAAGATAATGTGGTGGTTTACGGAATCCACCTTTATTGACCTCTTTTTTATTTACATATTTACAGTCCCCAATATGAATAGGATCATGAAAGATCCTATCGTGAAACTTACTCCCTTTACATGATCAGTCTTAGAAAATCATCACGGAGTCATCATGGTCTATACCTATGTCCAACAAAAGAATGTGACTTGGTGAAATGATTGACTTGGGCTTAAGAATGATAGGTTCAGGAACCAATACTAACTCAAGAAAATCAACTTTGGGTTCGAGAGGCTGTTTTGGTTCAAGAGTTGAGTCCAAATCCGAGAATTGAAATTCATATTCTTTTTCCATCAATGGAATGTGACTATCCAAAATTGGTGATTCCATTTCAAGATCTATTGGTACGGGAATAAATATTAGCTCGGGAAATTGGTCCAAATTGGGTAAGAATACTGGAGTCAACATAGATTCAAAAATGGAAACTGAATCACAAAGTTGGGAATCGGGTTCACATTCATGATCAAGTTCAATCTCATCAAAATGAAAACTTGCCAATTCGTCTATGGGTTGATATTGGTCAAGTTCAGGGTTTTGTGGTGAAATTGAATCTTGGTCAAAGTGTTCAAGATGCCATGATTCTTGGTTTTCATCAATATGGCTAGAAGTGTTTGGAATAGTCAAAAATTGGGTAGGGAGAGTTTCCTTATTCCTATGCATGTTTTCCAATCTACTAAGTTTTGTTCTATCATATTGAGTGGATCACTTTGGACTTGAATCATAGATTCCATACTCTTTACTAAGTTGGTACATTCTTCTTAAAAAAAGAGTAAGGATTTGTGACTTGAAAATTTTAACAGGATTTTGAGTCTTCTAAAATTTGAATTCGTCTCTCAAGTTCGTCTAAGGCTTCCATCCTCTTTTCTCAGTCAATTGATTCTTCTAATGGTTGTTCGGGAGAAGGAGTATATGAAACTGGATGTTGGTAAGGTGATTGATAATATGACTTAGGGAATTGTATCGCCATTGACTCTGTGAAGAGTAGTGATGATTATTCTAGTCTTGTTCATAGTATTGGGACTGGGGCATGTATTGATTCGGATAAGACCAATCCGGCACACTAGGTTGGTTAAGATTATGATATGCTGGGTTGGTAATATCCAAAAAATAGGTCGGGTGTAACATGGATTACCATTAAAATTGAAAAAATTATTGTTATAAGCCATATCACGCAAGAAATGTCAAACACAAACAAAGAAAAACAAACAAATAAGCAAACAAATAAAAAGGAAAAAATCTAACCTAAGTTAGGATAAACCTTAGATCTAGACAACTCCTAACTGGTTAGACTGTCCACAGGGGTGTATTGTAGAATCTGATCACAAGTTAATCGGTCAGATAGGGGCAAGATCAGTGGGAGGTATCCATGCCTAAGCAACGGGCCTAATTATACCAAACCACCAATCTTCGGGGTTTCGCCCCTCAATCCCCAACCTTAGACACTGATTTGACAAGAGTCAAATTCTAATCAACTTCCCCCTAAAGTCAGTCTCCTATATGAGTCCGAGATATCCCTAGGGCCAACGTCTACTCAGTTTTAGTTAGGCTTGGGTTAGTGAGTAAGGAGATTGTTTTTGGGTTAAGGGAGGGTAATGACTTCCCTACCCTATCTTATTTATAGGACAAGTGCTTAAATCAATTTAGTGCAATGTGTGCATGAAAAGCAACACTTAAGCAATGTAAACGATTCAAAAGTATTCATATACTACATGCTATGCACACGTACCTTTGTTCCAGCACTCTTCAACAATAATGTAAAATGTAAACGAATTAGACACGTGCCTAAATGTAAGTCTAAACTGTTTTTAGCATTTAACAAACATCATTTTACAGTTGAGGTTAGAAAGCATGTACAATGAGACAAACAAGAAAATAAATAGCTACAGAAATTTAGCTTTACTATTCAGCCAACCTGCAGAAATACAGGTTAGTAGTTCACTCAGGTTGCCACTGGAATGTAGAAAATCTAAGGGCTTCTGGGCTCTACTTTCTTGAGCAGAGTCTAGGGCAACTTATATGTCCACTGCAGCAAAACTTTCCTTGATATTTATCACTACACACCAAGAACAAAGAATAAAGTTAACCAAAAATGTAAATTTAAAAGAGAATTACTTATCGTCCCTCTTCAGCAACGGTGCCAAAATTTGATTGAGTCTTACCTGCACACAAGAATACAGAATTTCAAAAATACAAAATAGAATGTGCAAGTACTCAATACTACCGCTATAGCAAGTGGCTATACGGGTTGTGATCCACAAGACGGGACTAGCGATGGAAGCTTTTTAGTAAGTTCTCTTTTAAGTCACAGTCAATGGTTAAAGATCTTCTTTTAGTTCTTAAAAAGAAAAAGGAAAATAGGTTACAGTTAAGTGGTAGATTGAGAAGGTGGAGAAAATAGAAAATAGATTTATACAAAGAAATTAAAAATAGTAATAAAAGAGTTGGGAGATTGTGGTGTTGGTGATCTAAACTAAAAGTTAAAATAAAAGAAAGAAAACCTAAAAGAAAAACTTACCTCCTCTGGTTGATGACTTACCTGGAAACCTTGCATGTCTTACCTTGCTTCGGAGGCGATCACTGCGTAACCCATAAGATCGAGCTTAGTCCCCATTCACATTACATCATCAAGATGAATAAGAATGAAATGATACGGAATCTTGAGGAGGAGAACATCAACATGAAATATCGGTGGCACTCACACAAACATGGCTATACTGATGCTTCTAGATTCACTTAGGCATTCATCAAAACCAAAAGATGAAAAGTAGAAAGAAGTAGAAGAACATATAAACAAAGAAAAGTATAAATGTGTTACCTTTGATTGCTTGTAGAAACAATGAAAAAAAGGAGGAGGATACATCGGTGTCACTCTCAGCATAAATCTCTCTCTTATTTACATGAATCTCAGTCTAACCTATGCTTACAAAGAAATAAAAATTACATAAAATGAAAATAAAAATCTACACTAAAAAGAATAAAAATTGGCCTAAGAATCGATCTCTTCTTGATCGTTCCCTGTGGTCTCTAAAACCCAGTATTTGTAGGTAAAAACCCAACGGGGAGGAGTGTACGAAGACAGAGGGAGCACATGCTCCCACAACAACTTTACAAAGCCGCGAAAATGCGGCTTTTGCCAGGTTTTCACAGCAAAGGTGTGGCCAAGTGGCTTCACCCGGGGGCGGTACTCCTGGTTTCACGATATGACTTTATTTACTGTTGGATTTACAGTTTTGGGTCCTGAATTTGATGAAACTCCTTTGATTTTTGGCTTTAACCAATTAATTTGTAGAGATTGATTTTAACTAATTTTCAACCGATTTTATCTTCTCTGATTTGCCCTTATTTTCTGATTCAAATTAATTCTGAATTAAATCAAATTTTGATGGGCTTTTGGGCTCGTTTCTCTTCCCTCTCCTTTAGTAATTGGCCTGCATATAAATTAGATAATAAATAAGATTAAAAATAAAGTTTATTAAATAATAAGTATGAGAATGTGACAATAAATATGCAGATTCAGTAACCGATCAGTCCGGTGTGGACATAGTGAAAATCCTTCTGTGTGAAAGCGGGGACGTAGAGCAGTGATCGAACCTCGAATTATATCTTGTTGTTTGTGTTTGATCTACTATCTCTAAACTCTTTCTCTCTTATATCTTGCATTGCTTTATATTGCATATATTCATATGCTAGATATAGTTTGTGTGTGCCCATACATGTGTTGAACTAAGAGAGCTTCTAATAGCACCTCAACTCTTAATCTAGAGGAATCTAAAGGAGTAATTTTGGAGCCCTTCATGGGGAATTCAGACTCACTCTTGATTACATGTTGTGTGTTAGCAATCTAGTTTTCAATTCCGCATCAGTTACCCTAGATTAGTTAGTACACGTATTCACCCCCTCTAGGTGTATTTCAATTGGTATCAGAGCCTACGCTCCTGATATTCAGTTTAACCACCTAGGAGTAAGATCCTTTGATAGAGAATCTAGTATTGCTTTGCACATATATAGTTTATACACTCATGGGCTTCCTTACCCCTCCCATGTATGATGTTTCCAACATCGATATGTGAAAGTTTAAGATGGGTGCAAATCTTAAAGCCTTAGGATTGCATGTTTACCTTGCCACTACCAAGAAATCTTATCTTGATAATGACAAGTACATTGAGGCTAATATACAAACCTTAGAGGCATTTAGGCACACACTTAGCAAAGATTATGTTTCTATTGTTTCTCATTGTGATTATACTTTTGCAATGTGAAACACATTGACCTCTCCCAAACTACAGACGAAAAACCATACGAAGAAGGAACCCTTGGTGAATGAGTCTGACGAAACTTGCTATATGGTCCAAGAGATTGAGGTACATTCGGATACTCATCTAGATGATAGTGCTAGCTCTTCTAATGATGATCATGATAGTATAGATGCCCATGCATTAAATGAAGAGCTTTCCCTATTTTGTGAAAACTCGCTAGAAAAATACAAACATTTGAAAAAGAAAAGTTTTAAATTAAAAGAAGAAATAAGAATTTATTTTCAAAACTTAATATGATTTTACAAGAGAGGGTTGAGATTTCAAGTGAAAGGCATTGAAATCCCAACTTGCCCTTACCTTAAATGAAAATAAAATTTTAAAGAATAAAATGATTGTGTTGATGTTTTACAGAATAATGAGTTTTTGTCTTCAAAACTCAATTTTGTTTTAAAAGAGAACAATTCTTTGAAAAATAAAATTGCTTTGATTTCAAAAGAATTGGAATTTGTTTCAAAAGAAAACACTTCTTTGAAAAATGATTTTGATGCTCATGTTTGTCATGTTTCTATTGTCTCCTCTTCTATTGATAAACATATTGCTTACTACACATCTTCTTCAATTATTGAAAATGATATTTGCATTTTGAAGAAGAGTGTAGATTATTTGGGCTCTACTTTGAGCCAATGTGTCATGAACCACATACGATTGAAGTCTATGTTTCTAAAGAAACATATGAAAAATCACCTAGAGGGGGGTGAATAGGTGATTATGCTAATCTAATGAACTCAATGCGGAATTTAAAAACTTAATGCAATACACTCAAGTGCAATCAACAAGTGATGCACACACAACCAAGCCAAGCAATTATGAATGCACAATATGAATAGTTGCAAGGCACAAAGTAAAGAGAGAGATAGAGAGAGAGTCAATGGACAAAGCGCAAACAACAAGATATGTTTCGAGGTTCGAGAACCCAGCTCTACATCCCCGCCTTCGACACACGAAGGATTTCTAATCCACTAGCTAGTCCACAAAGAACTCTCACAAGAAGTACCCAACTCCTCTCTTTACAACCACAACCTCCTCCTTGAGGCACAACTCCAAGCCAACAAAACAATCACCTCACAACCCGAGGGATTAGCACAAAGCAAACACAAGGATCACCTCACAACTTGAGGGATACAACCCAAACGCACAACTTCCTCAACACAATGAGGGCAAGGCACAAAACAAAGATTGGGTTTTTAACTTGGTGGTCTAAACAACAACCACAAACAATTTCTTTCTCCCACACAAAGATCCTATAGAATAAGAAAGTAGATGTTGCTCAAGTGTTGAGAAAACCAATGGAATGGAAATCAAAATCACAAAGAAAATCCTTGGGAAAAACTGAAACCAAGATATAGAAGA
Source organism: Agave tequilana (assembly GCA_038442645.1). Classification (NCBI taxonomy): domain Eukaryota; kingdom Viridiplantae; phylum Streptophyta; class Magnoliopsida; order Asparagales; family Asparagaceae; genus Agave; species Agave tequilana. The sequence continues at coordinate 33,441 of JAVJIF010021003.1, forward strand.
TGAATCAAACTCTTTTTCCCAAAAACCCTTTTCTTTGATATTCCAAACCCGAGCAAAAACACCAAATAGATTGTTCAATTTGAATCCAAAAACTTCTTTTGATTGCTGTGAAAACACCAGAGAGTAAGGAAAAATTCGCACAAAAAATTTTAGAGAAAAAACTCTTTCCAATGGGGTGTTTATAGCCCCTAGAAAAATATAGCCGTTGGCAGCAAAAAATGCTAGAAATACACTGCCAGTCGACCGGTCCGGTCGACCGTCCAACGGTCAAATTCTGCCCGTTGGCAGCTACCGGTCGACCGCCCCAGTCGACCCAAACAAACAGAGAGCTCTGCTCTCAGACCCGGTCGACTCCGACGGTCGACCGTCCCATGACTGCCAAACGTGCACAGATCTGTGCACGTCGGTCGACCGACCCGGTCGACCGACTTCATGCCAAGTCGACTTGTCAGAAGACTACTCGACTGGTTGAAGCCTGGAACAGAAAACTAGTTAGAAACATGTTTAAAAAATTCTTTTATCTTTTCTAAAAATCACTAAAAATAGTTTTATCATTTTATATTGAAATATAAACTTGTGATAAATATTTCATCACAAATAACAAACATCTTGAAACATTTTTGAGTCTTATTGTTTTTACCAAAAACCAAAAACTGTATTTTCTAAAACTTGGATTTTGAATAGAAAATACTTTTTGTCCAAAACTCTTCCAAATACAAAAACATGATATTTAAACACCATTTAGGCATGATGTATATGGATATAATCCTATATACATGAAACATATACATATCCATGTTTTTGACATTAATTCCAAAATATGTTTTGTTAAAAATACCAAAACATAAAACACATGAATAAGTAAGTCAAAACTAAGTTTGTCTAGGAAATTAAGCATGCATGTATATAGAACAAATCTAATATACATTAAACCATATAAACTTGTTTTGATCTATCTATTCATGAAAACCAAGATCGGTTAAACCTAAAGCCGAAAAACTGAAAACCAATATTCAAAACATGAAACGTGTGTGTTGTGAACTTGAGCATATCATACTATTCTAATCTTTACAATTTGGATCTAAACACAAAACTAAACTATGGTACCGATGTCTTCTTGTAGAGCGCAATCTCCAAGCCGACTCGATCCAAAACTCTTTGATCCACCGAGCAAGTGCTATATATGATCTTTGACGCTCGGGCTCTTGAATCAACATGTGAAAGCTTCCAAATCATCTTGTTGAAGCTAATCACCAACTAATAACTTGATTAAAGATCTGAAACTAAAATCACAAGATTATTAGTATATATAACTACATGAGTTAATCATCATCAAAACTAGGGTGGAAGGCCTTTGGGCCAACAATCTCCCCCTTTTTGATGATGACAAAACTCATGGAGTTATATATGCATGGATTAAAGTTAAGCTTCAAAGAAGCTCCCCCTTAACTCATGCATAAACAAATAAACAATAAATATGCAATGAATATTAAACATGAATCATGAAACATGCATATCTATGCATAAACAATAAAAGGTTCTAGATACCAATGAAATGTTTAAACAAAACATGCTCTAGATACCAATTACAAACATATTCTAGATACCAATTAAAATTAAACTAAATTAAACTTAATATATGCAAAACATAAACATGCATATATAAAACTTGTACCAATCATGCATATAAAAAATCTTCTCTATTTGAGAAGTATTTTGGTTTATAAAATGCATGTTAAACTCTCAAATAATTCTCCCCCTTTTTGTTAATCATCAACAAGGGGTAAAAACCAAAACAAAACAAAATCTTCTCTCTTTTTAATACAAAGAATCAATCTTCAATAAGGGGTAAAAACAAAACCAAATCAATAAATTTTTCTCCCCTTTTTGTTCGAAACAATGAATCAATAAAAATAATATTTTCCCCTTTTTGTCTAAAACAAAAACAAAACCAATTAGGGGTGACAATCAATTAAGGTACCAATTGAAAGTATGTCAAAGAATAGTTATCTTGATACCAATTGAAAGGAAACAAATAAAATTTATTGATACCAATTTTAAGCAAAAACACATGAAAAATCTTGATACCAATTGAAATTAAACATAATAAATTTTGAATGTCTAAACCAAAATTTTGATACCAATTGTAAATATTTTCATTTTGAACATATGATACCAATTTTAAATTTATTTTCTATCATAAAGTAAGGGAGTGGAAATCGAATACCAATTGAAAGACAAAATCAAATTTTCTCCCCCTTTATGAAATACCAACTAAAATAATGCGTAGGCTTGATACCAATTTAAAAATAATCAATTAAAACAAAATTGAAGCTCAAGCTTAGCATAAACACAAACATATATATGTATGAAAATAGATACCAATTGAAATTGATATTCTTGGAATTGAAAAACATTCATACATACAAACATATATGAGTATACAAGAAAGGTCAAAATTGATACCAATTGAAAGAATTCAATGATACCAATTGAAATAACAATAAGATCAAGTGTATACATCATATAACTAGCCTCCCAATCATGGTTCAAGTTTTAAATGATTTTCATTTTAAAGCATACATGAACATGATCTCCCATCCAACCTCCCATAGAAGGTAGGGGTTTTCAAAAATAGGTTTGAAAATATAGTTTATTTGAAAATCTCTACCATAGTGAAGAATACGAACTAGTTATAGGAAAAACTTTTAAACTAGTACGAAATCCTTCAAGAAAGGAATCAAACAAAATGTTTTCATGAAACACATGTAAATCACATTATCACCAAACACTCAAAATCCATAAAGCTCATATCATAGTCTCATGAAAACAAATCATGAGTAAACTAAGAAAGTGAGTGAACAAGTGGTATGTGACACACATCACCATGAAAATATTCAATTAAGCCCATGTGAAGTTCCTTAAAAACATTAATACATGAAAAACTAAATTTTCATTTCCAATAGAAATTACCTAAAATATGAAAATCATTAAGATCACAAATTGAAATGATCAAATTCTTCAAAACGATTTAAACTTCAAGGCATATGTATGTCATGTACAAACTAAAGTATACATACATATTCTAAACACAATGAGACCACAAAAGTATATGCATGAAGGCACGTGGCTCAAGGATGTATATGTATAAATGATAGTTTGGACAAGATGGACATATACATGAAGTTAAAACAAAATAAGTAAAATGATGAATACAAGTCAAATGCAAGAATCATCAAAACTAGACTATACTAGTACATCAAGTGAATACAAATGAGCGTTCATGCACAAACATATATAAAGGTCTATTTGTAGCTCACTAGTTGTACAAGTATAAATCCTAGTCTTAATGAAAACTTATCATTCAATCAAGTAGTCAAAACATGAAGCATAAATCGGGAATCATAACCCAACATGATAAACATAATAATCAAAACATGAATTATTAAAACAAAACGTCGTAGTCAACCATATGATTAGCATGACTAAGACATGTGCATTAGATCTATGATTAACATGATAGCTAAAACATAAAGAGAACACAAAATATGGGTCCATACTAAACATGGGTGTCTCAACAACTAATCATGTAAAGCATAAGTCTAATAAATATGGCAAATATCATACTAATCATGAAACAATAAAACATGATTCAACAAAACAAAAATCATAAACATCCACATGATCATTATGTATATGCATGTGCATTAGATCTAGTGCATACATGTTAGTTTAAACAAGGTGAGAACACTAAATGTAGATCCATATAAAACAAGGGTGCTCAAGTAACTAAACATGTATAACACTAAACTAATCAACATGACATAAGCATAATGAACAATAAGACATGCTATAGAATGATGAACATGAAAAGCATGCAAATAAAACGGGAGTTAGAGAATGATACCAAAACTGATGAAGGTGCATCTCTCGTTCTCCAAAACACGGTGGTTCTCCCACCAATTCCCTTGAGAGTGAAGCATCCAAATGGTTCTCTTTTAAGCTTAGAACGCATCCACCTCAAGGCACCAATACTCTCACGTGATGCGAGAGCTCCCACCTACATCAAAAGTCAAGGAGGTGATTTTTGGTACCCATTTTCTTTTGGGTCCACGGGGGTTAGTATCTTTTTTAACACAAACAAGATTATTTGCTAAATTTTCAACATGTAAGCGATCATAACAAAATCTAGCAAGATGGCCTTTTCGATCACAATGTGTACATGTGTACACATGAGCATACATGTAATGGTGGTGACCGTGGGAAGCATGTGTATGCCGTGTAGGGTGTGCATGCAAAGAAGGACCTTGTTTCTTACGAACCAAGGTTTCCAAACGTGAATGATTCAATGTGCATTGGCTCAAAGTGGAGCCAAAACATTCAACACTTTTCTTCAAAACATTTATATCATTTTCAATAGTGGAAGATAAAGTGGAGCATGCAATAGGTGTGCTAGAAGAAGAAGAAGCTATACTAGTATGGCACACATGAGAATCAATTTCAAATTTCAAAGATTCATTTTTCTTTAAAACCAAATCCAATTCTTTAGTTATGAAATCAATTTTATTTTTCAAAGAAAGGTTATCTTTAAAAGTAAAATCTAATTTTGAAGATAAAATCTCATTGTGCTTCACAACATCATCACAATCTTTTTTGCTTTTTAAAACTTCAATCTCATTAAGGGCAAGGTCTAGTTGAGATCTTAGTGAGTCACATTCACTAGTGATCTCTTCCTTTTCTTGCAAAACCAATTCAAAATTAGAACACAAATCCTTTAATTCATTTTTCAAAACAAGGTTGTCCTCTTTCAAAGATTGTGTTTTTTCACAAAATTTTCAAGCTTTGAGCAAGTTTCAAATTCAATGTTTGAACTTCAAAACAACCATGGCAATAGGAACTAGAGCTATCATCTAATTGATTGTCCGATTGTACCTCAAGGGAGTTATTCCCTTGGACCATGAGGCAATGCTCTTCGGACTTCTCTCTCTTAGATCTCCTCATCTTGTTGATAATCCTTGGAAGCTCGGAGACGTCAATAAGCTCCAAACTGCAAAAGCCGAGTCATAACGATCAAACACCGGTAAAAGATGTTCACTAAGAGATGCTCTAAGTGCTCTAAGTGCTAATGCATTTGCCTTTTTATGCTTGCTACTATTAGGGAATGATTCTATAGTGGAGGCTTGATAAACTAGATGTCCTAGGCTTTTTAAATGTCTACTCATATTGGCCTTCCAAGCATCAAGCCTAATATGGTCAAACATAGGAGGGCTATCCATGAGAGCAAACTAAATGAGTGCAAATGAACAATGCAAATGAAGATTAGCAAACCAAGATCTCACTCCTAGGTGGTTAAACTTAAATATCAGGAGTGTAGGCTCTGATACCAATTGAAAAATTACCTAGAGGGGGGAATAGGTGATTATGCTAATCTAATGAACTCAATGCAGAATTTAAAAACATAATGCAATACACTCAAGTACAATCAACAAGTGATGCACACACAACTAAGCCAAGCATTATGAATGCACAATATGAATAGTTGCAAGGCACAAAGTAAAGAGAGAGATAGAGAGAGAGAGTCAATGGATCAAGCGCAAACAACAAGATATGTTTCGAGGTTCGAGCACCCAGCTCTACATCCCCACCTTCGACACACGAAGGATTTCTAATCCACTAGCTAGTCCACAAAGAACTCTCACAAGGAGTACCCAACTCCTCTCTTTACAACCACAACCTCCTCCTTGAGGCACAACTCCAAGCCAACAAAACAATCACCTCACAACCCGAGGGATTAGCACAAAGCAAACACAAGGATCACCTCACAACTTGAGGGATACAACCTAAATGCACAACTTCCTCAACACAATGAGGGCAAGGCACAAAGCTAAGATTGGGTTTTTAACTTGGTGGTCTAAACAACAACCACAAACAATTTCTTTCTCCCACACAAAGATCCTATAGAATAAGAAAGTAGATGTTGCTCAAGTGTGAAGAAAACCAATGGAATGGAAATCAAAATCACAAAGAAAATCCTTGGGAAAAACTGAAACCAAGATATAGAAGATGAATCAAAACTCTTTTTCCCAAAAACCCTTTTCTTTGATATTCCAAACCCTAGCAAAAACACCAAATAGATTGTTCAATTTGAATCCAAAAACTTCTTTTGATTGCTGTGAAAACACCAGAGAGTAAGGAAAAATTCGCACAAAAAATCTTAGAAAAAAACTCTTTCCAATGAGGTATTTATAGCCCCTAGAAAAATATAGCCGTTGGCAGCAGAAAATGCCAGAAATACACTGCCGGTCGACCGGTCCGGTCGACCGTCCAACGGTCAAATTTTGCCCGTTGGCAGCTACCGGTCGACCGCCCCAGTCGACCCAAACAAACAGAGAGCTCTGCTCTCAGACCCGGTCGACCCCGACGGTCGACCGTCCCATGACTGCCAAACGTGCACAGATCTGTGCACGTCGGTCGACCGACCCGGTCGACCGACTTCATGCCAAGTCGACTTGTCAGAAGACTAGTCGACTGGTTGAAGCCTGGAACAGAAAACTGAGTTAGAAACATGCTTAAAAAATTCTTTTATCTTTTCTAAAAATCACTAAAAATAGTTTTATCATTTTATATTGAAATATAAACTTGTGATAAATATTTCATCATAAATAACAAACATCTTGAAACATTTTTGAGTCTTATTGTTTTTACCAAAAACTGTATTTTCTAAAACTTGGATTTTGAATAGAAAATACGTTTTGTCCAAAACTCTTCCAAATACAAAAACATGATATTTAAACACCATTTAGGCATGATGTATATGGATATAATCCTATATACATGAAACATATATATATCCATGTTTTTGACATTAATTTCAAAATATGTTTTGTTAAAAATACCAAAACATAAAACACATGAATAAGTAAGTCAAAACTAAGTTTGTCTAGGAAATTAAGCATGCATGTATATAGAACAAATCTAATATACATTAAACCATATAAACTTGTTTTGATCTATCTATTCATGAAAACCAAGATCGGTTAAACCTAAAACCGAAAAACCGAAAACTAATATTCAAAACATGAAACGTGTGTGTTGCAAACTTGAGCATATCATACTATTCTAATCTTTATAATTTTGATCTAAACACAAAACTAAACTATGGTACCGATGTCTTCTTGTAGAGCGCAATCTCCAAGCCGACTCGATCCAAAACTCTTTGATCCACCGAGCAAGTGCTATATATGATCTTTGACGCTCGGGCTCTTGAATCAACATGTGAAAGCTTCCAAATCATCTTGTTGAAGCTAATCACCAACTAATAACTTGATTAAAGATCTGAAACTAAAATCACAAGATTATTAGTACATATAACTACATGAGTTAATCATCATCAAAACTAGGGTGGAAGGCCTTTGGGCCAACAACATACTCCACATATTCATGCACATAAAACATGACATACACATGCTTCTCACGTTCACACACATGACACCTTGTATGATAGTGTGTACACTTATACACATTGTGGACGTAAGGGCCACCTTACAAATTTTGTTATGATAGAATACATAATTCAAATTTTGCAAATAAGTTTGTTTGGGTTCGGAAAGATGCTAACCCCAATGGACCCAAAAAGGTATGGTACCAAAATCTATCCCTATTGTATTTATGTAAGTGTGGGCTCTCACTTGATGTGAGGGTATTGGTTCCTTCATGGTGGATGCGATCCGAGCCAAAAAATCATATTTTTAGATGCATCACTTTCAAGGGATGTTTGGTGGGAGAACCTCCATGGTTTGGAGACCTAGAGATTAGCCCTATTGGTTTTGGTAACTATCTCTAACTCTTTATTTTGTTTACATACTTTTACATTGATAATTTTTAGCATGTTATGATTTTAATGCTCATTATGTTAAATGCAATGTTATTAGATATGTTATATATATAAATAGTTTTTGAGACACACCCATGTTTATATAGACTATTATTTTTGTGTTCTCACTATAGTTTAGCTATTGTGTATATCCTAACTCTAAAGCACATGCATTTCCCTTAATGATCATGTTTGTTTATGATTTTGCACTTCATGTTTTTGATTACTTGTTTAGATATAGTTTTTGGTAAAACTTGTGTTTAGACTTGTACAACTGGTGAGCCACATTTGATTATTATGTATTTGTGCTTTATTACTCACTTGTACCCATTAGATGTACTTGTATAAACTTGTTTTGATGATTCTTGCATCTTAAATGTATTCCCTATTTTTGTACATTTTTCATAAAAATGTGTTTAGCTTCATGTATATGTCAATTTTGTCCAAAACTTTAGATAAACATGTTTATCCTAGTGTCACTTGCTTTTCATGCAATATTCTATTATAGACTAATTTATATTTGGGATATGTATGTATATTCTAGTTTAGACAAAATATACATATGCCTTGAAGTTTGTTTTGTTTTGATGTAAATTGAATTTTTATAACGTTCATGTTTATAAAGGAATTTTAATGAGCTTATTTGCCTATTTCCATGTTTATATTTATTACATGTTTCGCACTCTGCATCATCTTGTTTACTCATGATATTGGATTCATAATAATCTCTTGTGTTTTATATACTTTGAATGTCAATTATTGTATTATTTTCATGTTCTCATGGATATATTCATGTTTTATTCCTTACTTGAAGGCTTTCATACTAGTTTTAAAAATTATCTTTAAAACTAGTCTTTATTCTTCAATTGGTAGAGTTTTCAAATATGTTAAAATATTTTCAAATTATAATTTTTGAAAACCCCTGTCAACATAAGGGCGGTTGGTTGGGCGATAATGTCTTGTATGCCCTTATTAAATTCTTTTAAACATGTGCATGATAAGGGTGATAGTTATAAGTTATATACATGATTTTCATGATAATTGATTTTTATATACTCACACTTGTTTTCTATATATATATATATGCTTTAAAATTTAAGTGATATTTTCATTTTCATATATACATATATATGATTTAGATTGTGCTTATTTTACTATGCTACATATTTTTTAAGCACAGATTATGTTTATGTTAAGGTTGACTTAATTATAAATGTCAATTGGTATCCTTACAAGCTTGTGCATTGATTTCAATTAGTATTTCAATTGGATTTATTTGGTATCAAAATGTATTTCATTTTTTACTTTCAATTAGTATCAAAATCTACTATTGGTATCTTAAAAAAATTCAAGTGGTATCAACATTTATTTTTGTCAACAACTATTTGATTTCATTTATATCATAATTCATTTTGTTGACTTCAAGAAATTTCAAAATTTGTTTTAAAAGTGTTTTCAAAATTTATTGTATATATATTGCCTATATGCAAGGAAGATTAATATCTCCTTTATATATAGATTCATGTTGAGTGTACTTTCCATATTGAAGAGCTTGACCTCTGTTCATTATGTAGTTCACGTGTGTAAGGGGAGCTTAATATCTCCGCTTATATATTATATATTATGCTTTATGTGGGTTAGGGTCTAGTCAACCCTTCTCCATGTAATGCATGTATGCAGGGAGAGTTAACTTATCATCTCTTCTCTTCATGAATGTATATCGCATTTTCATCTTTATTGTTTGATTATCTCACCCCTTTGTTGATGAATTGACAAAAAAGGGGAGAAGAATTTAGAGAGTTTATATATGTATGTTTATTTTCTTATTTATGTATATATATTTATATATGTTTGTGTTTACTTTATGTATTTTATTGAATATTTATTTGTTTATTACTATGCATGAGTTAGGGGGGAGCTTCTATGAAGCTTATCTTTAATCCATGCATATATAACTCTATGAGTTTTGTCATCATCAAAAATGGGAGATTGTTGGCCCAAAGGCCCATCACTTTAGTTTTGATGATGACTAACTTATGTAGTTATACTACTAATGATCTTGTGTTTATATAGTGTCAGATTTTCTATCAAGATCTCAGTAGGTGTGTAGCTTCAATAAAGGAGTTTTAGAGCTAACATATGTGGATTTAAGAGCTCGCGCGTCAAGATCGCATCTATCACTTGGATGGAGTCAAGCTCTTTGGATCGCGTTTGGATTGAGTAGGCTTGGAGAAGGAGTTCTACAAGAAGTTTCAGTTTGCTTAGTTTAAGTTTATGTTTAGATCTTGTGTAAGATATACTAGTATTGATATGCTCAAGTTCACACACACACAAGTTCAATACATTTGGTTTTCGGTTTAACCGGTTTTGAATTTCAGATATACATATATATAGTTTTTATGAATAGATAGAATCAAAACAAGTTTACATGGTTTAATGTATATTGGATTTCATCTATATACATCTATGCTTCATATATTTATAAAAACTTATTTTGATGATATTAATTCATGTGTTTAGAGTTTTGCAATTAACAAAACTTATTTTGGATTTAATGTCAAAAACATAGATATATCCTTTTCATGTGTATTGAATTCTATCCATACACTCTATACTACAAAAGAGTTTAAATATCTTATTTTCGTATTTATACAAGTTTGAGAAAAATCAGATTTTTATTTCAAAGTTTGTATTTTTGGAAAATACCGATTTTGTGTTAAAGCTTAATTAAAATATCACAAAAATCGTTCAAATAGTTTGTAATATGTGTTGATTTTAGGTCACACACATTTGTTTTTCAAATATTTATAAGAACTTATATTTGTGAAATTTATGAGAATTTATGAGATTTTATAGGTGTTAAAAAGACCAAGTTTTAAATCCTAGTCTTAGCCTGAGCCTGGTGGCGGTCGACCAGCCGGTCGACCAAACCAGAGCTCGGTCGATCGGTCGGTCAATCGATGTGCACAAGGACATGCACAAGGCTTGCCTGTAAGGCCAGTCGACTGGACGGTCGATCGACTGTAACTACCTAACTCTCAGGTAGCACCGGTCGACCGGGCGGTCGGCCGACAGACTAAGTGCCTTTAGGCTCGGTCGACCGGGCAGTCGACCGGAAGGCAAGTTAGCCAGGGGCAATCGATCGGGTGGTCGACTAGTGGCTCAACGGTCAGAAATATGACAGTTGGCCGGTCGACCGGAAGGTCAAAAATGACCTTTTCTGGACCCCAATGGCTATAATTCTGAAAGCCTATAAATAGGGGTTCTCTCAAGCTGTTTTAATAAAGATTTTTTTAGAGCTTTTCTTTCCATCTCTCAAGTGTTTTGCAGCAAGTTTAAAAGATGTTTTTGTGCCAAAAAGTTTTATCTTTTATTTGTTTTAAAGTGTTGGAAAAATCAAAAAAAAAGTGAGTCTTTAGGAAATTGGTTTTGAGCTTTCTTTACAAATCTATTTTGTATTTTTTCCCAAGTATTTTTCTTTATTATTTTCTTTTCCAAACACTTTATTTTCTCACACTTGAGCTATCATCTCTAATCCTATCTATAGGATCTTGTTTTCGTAAGGAAAATTGTTAGTGGTCTATTGTGATCACCAAGTGTTGTTTGAGATCATTGGACCAAGATTATAATCTTTTCTTTGCTTTGGCTTTGTGTCTATCCCTCTTGTGTAGAGGTGATTGTGTTTGAGCTTTGGCTTTGTGCCTATCCATCTTGTGAATAGGTGATTGTGTTTTGGCTTTGTGTCTATCCCTCTTGTGTAGAGGTGATTGTGTTTGAGAGAGGAGTAGTGTACTCCAAGTGTATAGTTGTAATTCATCAGTGGAGGTCCCTTTGTGGAAGGTCTTGTGTGGACATAGTAGAAATTTTTCTGTGTGAAGGCGGGAACGTAGAGCAGTGGCTCGAACCTCAAAATATATCTTGTTGTTTGCGTTTGATCCACTATCTCTAAACTCTTTTTCTCTTATATTTTGCATTACTTTATATTGCACATATTCATATGCTAGATATAATTTGTGTATACCCACACTTGTGTCGAACCAAGAGAGCTTCTAATAGAACCTCAACTATTAATCTAGAGGAATCTAGAGGAGTAGTTTCAGAGCCTTTCACGGGTAATTTGGACTCACTCTTGGTTACATGTTGTGTATTAGCAATTAAGTTTTTAATTCTGCATCATTTGCCCTAGATTTCTAGTGCATCTATTCACCCCCTCTAGGTGTATTTAATAAATACCTGGGATTTTCAAGGCTCAGGGGAGAGGAGTTTTGAGGAGAGTTTTAGGGTTTTCTTCTCCATATATGTAGTTTTTAGGGTAGTTTAGCATAGTTGTTCTTCTTCTTCCTCTTTTGTATTTTTCATTTCTTGTAGATCTTATAATTAAGAAGAGAGTAGCATATAGGATGAAAGCAAGAGTGCTTGTAATGGATGGTGACACTCTATTAAGGTTCTCTCTTTATCTCTACTTATTTTCTTCTCTCTAACTCCTTTTACATGCTTAGCTAATTTTCTTTCATGGCAGCTAATTACTAACCACTAACTTGCTAACTTCTTGCTAGATAATTCACATGAATCTAATAGCCTCTACTTGGCCTTACTCTTGTAAGAGCCATTGATGGCTCATGATGATGGATTCTAACACTCTAACAAGCTAACATTACTTTATTCCATACTTGCTCGTATTTAGTTTTGATGGTTTAAGTGTAGCATGCACTAGTTTGTTGAGTTTGGATGTGATGAGTTATCTTATAGGTCATGGTTTGAAATTCTCTTGAACCAAGGACTAGTGATGGTCAAGGATACATGTGAAGCAACTATCACTAAGAGGTTAGCATGGTTAGTAGAGCCATTAGTAGTTAGTAGCCATGAGCTTTCTTTCTGTTTTACTTTGTTTTTGATATATCTCAAAAACTACAAATATCTTATTTTTTATGTTCCCACTTCTTCGTGTTTCACTATACTCTTCTCTTTTCACTTTTATTTTCTTCTCTTTTGATTCTTTAAAACATAAAAGAAACTTTAACACACATGTGAATCAACCAGTAAAGCTTCTATCGCTTCCCGTCCCTGTGGATTCGACCCGTTTAGCCTCTATGCTATGACGGAAGTATCGAGGAAGCCAAAGCACACACTTTTAACTTGTGATTTCAAAATATACATTTTTCGTGCATGGTTTTCCCCCGATCAGTAATCTATTGCTAGTTGTTTGTAATTCTGCCTGAACACTACAATAATTAAAGAGCTAAAATATAGTATTTGGATGCTTTAAAATGGTTTAGACATTTGCTTTTAGGCACGTGTCAATTCAATTTCAATATATTGTACTTTGTTCTGTTGTTGTGATCTGGATTGAGGTGTACACATGGCATTGCATATAGTATAGGACTAACACGTGGGTGATTTACTCGCTTTGTGTGTTATTCTTGTCTATATTGCATACTTGCACGAATTGGACTTAAGGGCATAACCTAATACAAGATAAGGTAGGGAAGTCATTATCCTTTCTTAGCCCAAAAACCACCTCCTTACTCACACAACCCAAACCCTAATCTAAAAATTGATAGACGTTGGCCCCTAGGGATATCTCAAACTCATTAAGAGATTGACCGGAGGTGAAACTTATGGGAATCATACTCTTGTGAAATCGGTGTCTAAGGTTGGGGATTAAGAGGTTACGCCTCGAAAATACCATAGTTTGGCTAATTAAAGCCCGTTGCTTATGCACGGATACCTCCTACCATATTTTACCCCTACCTGGTCGATTAGCTTGTGGTCGGATTCATACAATAACCTTTTCTGGGTAATCTACTAGTTAGGAGTCACCTAGGTCTAGGTCAACCTTAGTATAGGCCTGTTTTGATTTTTTCTTTCTTCTTGTTTGTTGTTTACATTTTCTTTTTTGTTTGTGATTGTATAAGATGGAATTCAACAATAACAATTCTTTAATCCTAATATGAATTCAAACTTCACATCGAACCCATTTGATTCGGATAATTCTAACCCGACTTTTTACAATATGAACCAACCAAATAGACCGGGTTGGACTTATCCGAATCAATACAATCCATACCCCCAATCTTATGACCATAATTTTCAAAATAATTTTAACTCTTCATAAAGTCAATGAGGATTCACTTCCCGCGAGTCAAATTTTCAACCATCTTGTCCACAATTTTCACAATATCCATTCCCCAATTTTGCTTCCTATACTCATTTTCTAGATCCACCAATTGAAGAAAAATTCAAGTTAAAAAAAGTATAGAAGCCAACATGCAAAAGGCCAAGTGATTAGTGTTCAATTTTGTATCATTTTGCATCATATTTCCATGCATATTATCAATAAAAATGAGATTTTTTATGGCTTTTCTCTTAAATTTCAGGTCTATTCTTTAATGAAGAAGAAGGCCCAAATCCAAGCCAAATAAGAAATTTAAAGGAGATTAAAAAGAGCCCAATCCAAAGAAGCCCACATCTACAACAAACCATGGAATATTCTCTCAGTTCTAGAAACTGCCATAGTACACCTGGGCAAAGATAACCTCTTAGCGCGATCGCTAGCATAACGACCAAGATTCTATCGCGGAAACGCGACTTTAGCCAGGATCCATGGTAATTCTTGGACCGTTGATGCAGCATTTAATTTTGCGGCTATGATTGAAAGCGATGAGCTCTTGGTGCGTATATAAAGACCCTCGGGCCTCTGTTCATAGCAGGGGGAGATAACCATAAATTTTAGGAGAAGAATTAGGATTTCTTTAGGTTCTTCTTTAGTCATCTCTTGTAATTTGATTTTCTCTTTTTAGATTCCAGAAAAGAGAGAGAGGATGGGAGTGAAATCTCTATAATTGAGAGTGGCAATAAAATGCAAAGCTCATGATCTTCCTCCTCTTTGCTTATTTAATTCTTACTCTTTTACTTTCAAGCTTTTAAATTCTTGCACTTTAACCTACCATGTTTTCTTCTTTGCTTAACATCTCCATGTCTAACTAATCTTCTAATATGACTAACCTCTAACACTACTAACTACTAACTCTTGGATGATGCTAACTCATATGATTCATTGATTATTTATAATTTCTAGTCTTATGCTTTATAAGTTTCTTTAATTTCCAATGAAGATGAGTGTGTTTTTAATCTTAATGAAGGTTTTGTAATTTCTTCTATATGATTCATGTGTGTCTCATTTAGAGCCTTGTTTCTTTAGCAAAAGCCTTGATGGAACATGATGATGGTTCACCTTAGTATGATAACAAATTGATGCACTAGCTTCTTATTTCATGCTAGCTAAACAATAACTTTGATGATCTAATGAACTTGACATTCTTGTTATACATACCTAAATTGTGAATCTCAAATTCTTTTGTTCCATTTTTGTAAACCTATTGGGAGCTTATGATCCAAGGAGGCCACTTAACCAAGTTAAGAGAGGAATACTTCAAGCATATCATACTATTCTAATCTTTACAAATGGATCTAAAACTTAAACTAAACTATGGTACCGATGTCTTCTTGTAGAGCGCCGTCTCCAAGCCGACTCGATCCAAAACTTCGTGATCCACCGAGCTTGACTCCAATGAGTGCTATATATGATCTTGTCGCTCGGGCTCTTGAATCACTATGTGAAAGCTTCCAAACCATCTTTGATGAAGCTAATCACCTACTAACACCTTGATTAATGATCTGAAACTAAAATCACACGATTATTAGTATATATAACTACATGAGTTAATCATCATCAAAACTAGAGTGGAAGGCCTCTGGGCCAACAAGAGATTCCTTTAATCAATGCCTGCATCATCTCAAGTTGGTCCTACAAAGATGCATGAAAAAGAACTTAACACTTAACTAGGAAAAGTGTCATTTCATGATCAAACAAGGAATAGTCGTAGGTCATGAGATTTCAAGTAAAGAAATTGAGATTGACAAATCCAATGTGAAGGTGATAGCAAAATACCCTGAACCTAAATGCTTAAAGGACATCAGATCTTTCCCAGGGCACGTTGGTTTTTACAGAAAGTTTATTAAGGTTTAGCAAAATTGCTAGACCTTTAACTAGTCTTTTAGGAAAAAAATGTGCCTTTCCATTTTGATGATGGATGTCTACAATCTTGAGATGAGCTAAAATAAAATTTGTCGTTGCACTGATAATATCAGCACTTGATTGGACCAGACCCTTTGAAGTCATGTGTGATGCCTCAGGTTATGCCAAAGGTGCTCTCCTAGGATAGCACATTGATAACAGGCAACACGTGATTTACTATGCTAGTAGGATGCTTAATGAGGCCCAACTCAATTGCACAACAACTGAAAAGGAATTTTTAGCAGTTGTGTTTGTATTGGAGAAATTCTGTCAATACCTACTTGGGTCTAAAATAACAATTTTCACCGACCATTCAGCCCTTAGGTATTTGATGCAAAAAAAGGACGCTAAGGCTAGACTCATTCGTTGGATCCTTCTTTTGTAAGAATTTGACTTAGAGATAAAGGACAAAAAGGCATTGAAAATGTGATGGCTGATCACCTTTTTAGGATTCCAAATGCACCAGTAGAGATGATCCCAATCAACAAAAATTTTCCTGACGAACACAACTTAGTGATGTATAAAGAGCCTTGGTATGCTGACATTGCAAATTATCTTGCAACCAGGCAAACACCTTCTAGTTGGTCAAAATAGGAAAAACACAACTTTTTCACGCAGATACGGTTCTTCTTTTGTGATAAGCCATATCTACTCAAATATTGTCCTAACTAGATCATTAGAAGATGTCTTCCTGAGGATGAACATCATAGTGTGTTGATGTTTTGTCATGAGTTTGCACGTGATGGACACTTTGGTCTATGAAAGACGACCGAAAATTTCTGCAGAGTGGGTTCTACTAGCCCGATCTATTTAAGGACTCCTACAATTTTTGCAAACTCTGTGCAAGATGTCAAATGACGGGTCGAATCACACGTAAGGACATGATGCCCCTTAACCCAATCCTGAAAGTAGAAATTTTTGACGTGTGGGGCATTGATTTCATGGGACCCTTTCCAATTTTTTATGGCAACCAATTCATTTGGTAGTCGTTGATTATGTTTCTAAGTGGGTGGAAGCTATACTAACAAGGACAAATGACAACCGAGTTGTCATCAAGTTTTTAATAGAAAATATCATTTCAAGCTTCGGATCCCCTCGTGCGATAATAAGCTACAACGGGAGTCATTTCTGTAATCAGGCTTTTGAAGACCTAATGCGGAAGTACTCTATTTCTCACAAATTATCCACGACCTACCATCCTTAGACAAATGAACAAGTGGAGGTAACAAATAGACAAATTAAACTCATCTTGAAGAAGACTGTAGGACAGAATAGGAAGGACTGGTCTATTAAGCTTGTCGATGCACTATGGGCTTATCGGATCGCTACAAAACTGTCCTAAGAATGTCTTCATATCGAGTGATATTTGAAAAATCATGCCATTTGACCATGGAGTTTGAGCACCGTGCTTTGTGGGCTATTAGACAACTGAATTTTGACTTAAAAAAAGCAGGTGACTTAAGAAAGTTGCAAATTTCTGAGCTTGAAAAAATACGAAATGAAGCTTATGATAATGCTCGAATTTCCAAATACAGAACCAAACTCTTCCATGACCAATCCATAAATAGGAAGAATTTTTTCTCTAGACAAAAAGGTTCTGTTATACAGCTTCAGGCTCCACCTCTTTTCTGGTAAATTAGAGACACGGTGGTTAGGACCCTATCTTGTGCATATAGTTTCCACATGGTGTAGTGGAAGTCTCTGATCCCAAGAATGGTAACACTTTTAAAGTCAATGGTCAAAGATTGAAATCATTCTTCACCACTGAGCCTGAGTCACATGGGACTTTTGAACTGGGTCTTTGTGACCCAGTCTACACATGATCGGGGCCTTCTTCGAATTTCCCTGTCATTCATTATAAATCTTTTTGGACCCTTCTTGTAAATACCACCAACTTTTTCTTTCTTTTTCCTTATAAAAAATAAAAAATATATAAAAATAAAAATAAAAAAATAATATAAATTTTTAAGGTGAAATGTAAAAACATAGAAAAATAGGACTTAATTGATAAATGATACCTAGACTATCTCTCTTGTATATATACCCATCTTTACCCACAACAAAATTCAAAAATAAACCCGAGGTAAACGATTTACATTTTTACCTAGGGTCAAAAAAGGGAAAGCACCCTTCTCAGGCCTCTATATAAAGCCTTCAACCCCTCTCCCGTGCCTTTACCCTAGTTTGAGATCAGGTATGGAGAGAAGAGATGAGCGCGCCGCCAACAAAAAAACCTCTTCCCCTGCCTCCCAAACTTTGCCGCGTTTTCTCTGCCAAAGCTGCGCATCCGCGACCATCCAGGGAGCCTCCTACGTGTCGTGAAATTTCTACATGATCGCCTTCTTTTGTAGATCCTATATCTACAGCAAACTCTGTGCGTTTCTATGTGGATTGCTTTGTGCAATTCAGTTTCTACTCCTCCCCACTGTTAACACTTAAAAAAGACAAGATTCTTACTGGCCCGAACAATGTCTAAACTTGGTAACATTTACAAAAGACAAGTGATAGATAAGCTGACGACCAGTTTTCACCCATCTCCGAGGGACAAGGAAGCAACTTGGACTCCACTGATCCATCAAGCAGACAGTAAGCCCGGATTGCCTCTAAACAGACCTCAGCAGGTCTAAGATGCTAGCACTTAGTATTACATGAGCCCAGAGGGATAGCCTCGCCTGAGAGGCTAAGATCATCCAACTTCGCCTTGAAGCCATTCAAAGCTCCGCCAGGAAGCTAACTTATAGCTTCGCCTGAACTGCTGAAGCGCAACTCCGCAGAGAGAGTTAGCTCTGCCTGAAGCCACACGCAACTGCGCAGAAAGGGTATGCGGTAGCTTCGCCGAAGAGCCTTCTTCTGACTTCGCCAGATACTGCCTCCAGCTCCGCTGTGAGTTCAAAGCTAGCAGCGCCCTGCTGGTCTGCTATGGTCAACCTTTGACCAATCAAATCCAAGGATCAAGATCAAATCCAATCAAGATCAAATCCAATCAAGATCAAATCTGAGATCAAATTTGGCAGTTGATTGCCACAATCTCTTGACTCTTCTAAAACGAGTAAGAGGATCAGGAGAGATCTTTCAACTATATGGAAAGATCAAAACGGGTCAGAAGGACCAACCGACCTGCCATTTCTAGCTTCGCAGAAGCTGATCCTAGCCTCGCAGCAAGGCTACTTTCCAGATTTAAATAGATTTGATTCAATCTGTTTCTATACTTTCAAGGGACGATTATACCCTTGCTCTCCTTATAAATAGCCCACCAGGGGCACAAGGAAAAAGGACCACGCACAAGCGCAAACGAGGACTTCACAAGCAGAGACTTCTTTACGACGCACCACGCGCACAAGAATTCAGAGACTTTATAAAGAATTGCTTCTCTAATCAGGGTGCTGATACCCTAATACCTTCTTCTCAAGGAATTTTCAGAACTAGACGAGAAGGAATTCTTAAGTGAAGGCGGTTTTGAGAAGTAGCAAGAGGGTTCTACCAACCTTCTGCTTCTGATTCCCCGAACCAGGCGAGAAGGGAATGTCATCGCTCGCATCGTCAAAGGGACAAAGTGGTCGCGCACTGACCAGACTCCTATCGGCACACTTCTCCAGAATCTCTGAGGAGATCTACTTGTAATCTTTTAAGAATACTTATAATTTAGCTCCTCAACTCTTTTATTGGAAGTTTTCAAATCAACGGAAAATAAGATGGCGACTCCGCTGGGGATTAAATTCTCCACTGCCGAGAATCAAGTGTCGTAATGCGATGAATAGACCTTCGGATCTAACTCTAAATTCAGAAAAGCCGGTGCAGCCAAAGCCTCTCTGGCTAAATCTTCAAGGAAAGTCTCTGCGGAGACAGAAAAGGTTCTCTGCGAACCTACTACGGTTCTCTGGCGCAACAAGGAAGCACGCCTGCAATCTAAGTCCTTCACTTACGAGAACCTGGTCGTTCAATTTAACCAAGGAAGATTTGAAGAAGTCCTCTCTATGGGTGGTCTAATGCTTCGAGCACGGAAGCATAGAAAGGTCTCCATGACCAAGGTTTCGAAGCAGGAACCAGAAGCAGAATTCTGCCAACACCCTTTAACCTCGCGTGTGGCTAATCAGGTTCCTTGTGAACCTAAGTATCCTCTGCCAAAGCGGATGTGGAGGCCTAAACAGAAGTCTCTGGCTGAAGCCTCAGGCGTAGCTACGCCAAAACCGTGTCTCTCTCGCGAAGAAAAAGGCAAGATGTCTGTCTGCTCCAACAATGCTGCTAATCACGAAGTCATGACGGCAATCATACCGTCGCCCAATTCAAGAGCAGTAACGCCTTGCGCAGGCCTCGTTCTCATAAGCGAAGCTACTATACCACAGCGTACGCGCAGGGTTCATCATCGCGAAGCTACAGCCAAAATATTATCCAAGGCTAATCGCCTTCGCAACAGCATAGCGGGTAAAGCACCACAGCGTGCTCCGCTCTCCAGTTCGTCAGACGCTAAGCTCGCACTTTGTGGCGAAGCTAGGACTGAAACACTATTCAGTGCTAATCCCCTCTGCGAGGATAAAAGGAGCAGGACATCGTCCTATGCGCGATCCAAAAGATCCTCTGCACTGGATTGTTTAGGCCCAACTGGGTCTGACCTGCGGGAATTCTTGACGAACAAACGAAAGTCGGAATCTTTTCGAACTACTTCCCCCTGTTGTCAACAAGTGGGATGTCAGCTGGTGACCGTTCACTCAGTCCATTGCCGGCTGGGACCAATCCCCGCCACTTCTCCAGGCCGACGATCGATTTTTGATCGACTATCGGTACAGGCCCCGGTGAAACATCATAAAAGGAGCCTCTCGCGAGGTCTATCCTTTGCATCCATCAACATGACTGGAAGAGGACGAGAGCTACGCAGGGGAGGATGAGCATCTGACGACACCCCCTACAGCTCACCAGATTCAGATTACAGCCCAGGCTTAGGCGAAGTCTTGGTGCATGAAGAAGGTGTTTTCCAAAACACCAGATCTAGGGTTGCGATACCCTACACTTATGAACAGCCATCCTCCTCAGTGGCAGTGGTCTCGCCACAACCAAAGAGAGGGTCAGTCTAGTGGTCTGATGAAGAAGATAAAGATAGCGGGTATGCTTCTTCGGCGACAGTCAGCTTGGTGCGAACAGACAGAGCATCAGTCAACATGGCTGATAATGTTAACGACGACCTCCGTCGGCGTTTGAAAGCTCATGAGCAAACTTCCAAGACCTAGCAAGAAGCTCTGGACAACATTCAACAGATGCTTGCTCAACTCCTCTGCAATCGGAATGACAATGATGTCAGGAGCAATCATGATGAGGAGGAACATTTTAGCAATGATCAGCCAAAGACAGAGAAATCCAAGGAGGGTTCTTCTTTAGACGCTGAAGTCCTTAAGGGCCTCCAAGCTCAAATTGCATCCCTAACTCAGAGGGATGAATTAAAGAAAGTAGGGGCAGTCCGTCCTTACCCGCTAGAGTGGGATTCAGTACCATACCCACCAAAGTTCAAACCACCAACGTTGCATACATATGATGGTAAGAGCTCACCAAATCAGCACATCTACTATTTTCGATCTCAAACCGGTAATGTTATAGACAATGATGCTATTATGGCTAGGCTGTTCATTGGCACCTTAAAGGGGGTAGCATTCGACTGGTTCCGAAGTCTCCCTCCGGGCTCTATCAATTCTTGGATCGACCTGGAAACCCAATTCCTTTCTCGTTTCTATGAGAAAGATACCGAGGTAACCATGGACAAGCTCCTCTCACCGTGCAGAAGAAGGGCGAATCTGTCCGTGACTATATTGAACGATTCAGAAACTTATCTTTGATGTGCCCAGCAGGGATGCCATTACCCATGCTCTTACAAACGTGCAGGCACAACTTCTTGGACAAAGTAGAGGTTCGTATGGGGGCTGTCAAAGCCCATACCTAGAAAGAATTGGTCGAACAAGCTGAGATAGCCGAAAAGTCGACTAAAAAGTTTGAACCATCTACCCCTAAAGGCAAATGGGGTATGAACAATAAAGGACGTGGCGACATGGCGTAGTCTTCCCAAGCCAAAGGGAAAGAGACTATGTCCGTAGAATTGTCTGGGGACGTACAGTCGAAAGCCAAGAAGAGTGACTTCAATAATCAGGAGCCTAAGTTCCCTCCGAAGCAGTATTCCTTCAGAGACGATCAGGTAGTCACGATATTCCATTTGCTCCACAAAGGGAATAAAATGAAGCTGCCAGATGCTCGGCGTCCCAATGAGATAGGGCGCACAAACGATCCCAAATACTGTCTCTACCACAGGATGATTCACCATCATACCGACAAGTGCTATATCCTCAAGGACAGAATTCAAGCCTTGATCGACGCTGGGGTCCTGACACTGAAGGCAGAGCAGAAGAAAGTCACTGCCAATATGGTGACCCTCGAGTTCGGCAAAACCCCAAAGGTCACAGTTCCTGACGGGACCTATCCAGTCCCTGTGCCATGGCTGGAAGTCAAACATCCTGTGGCTAAAACTCAAGATAATAGAGGTCTTGTTCCCTTGACATTGGAGACAGGGGAAGTCATGTGGATACACCCAGACCTTGTCCAAGACGTACAGTGGGATTCAAAGAAGTCCAAGTCGAAGGGCAAATCTTGCAATGTCATCTCCCTCCTGCCGGACGATGACTATCTTACGTCAGCTTCCCTCAGTGATTCTGAAGGATAAAAGCATGCTTGCACAACGCAGGCCGATGTACCTCAGCCGATGGGTACTCGATCCGAAAAATCATACTTAAAGCAGTATGAGAAATCTACTAACGAGACACAACAGTAAACGACGTCAGTACAAGTACCAGCACCGCTTCGATTCTGACCAAGGGAAAGGAGAAGCCTAAGGAAGTCCGGTTCGACCATGTCCTGAAGAAGCCTTCAGGCCCAGGGCTTGACACGCCCTGTCGTTTTAACATATTGGCCCAATTGGCTAATATCCCGGCTCGTATTACTATACACGAGCTATTTTGTCTCTCAAAAGAGACAAGAGAAGCACTCAGGGATGCCCTGGCTAATTCAGAATCATTCCTGACATACATGCCAGAAATCCCTAACGAGGACGCTCAGTCTTCTTGCCCATAATGTCATCATGTACAATCAAAGGTGCCCTCTATTACCTTCACAGCGGAAGACATGCTTCTCAAAGACAACAAACACGACCGACCTCTGTACTACACCGGATACATCGGTTCAACATGCATCGAAAGGGTACAAGTCGATCTGGGGTTCGCACTCAGCATCATCGCCAAAAGGCTTCTCTATTTCCTCGGTATACCGCTGTATAGGTTGTCTGCAACCACTACTACAATATACGGTTTCAATGCCGGGAGTAGTCATCTACTTAGAAAGATTCGACTCCGTTGTCAAATCGGGAGCCTGAAGTCAGAAGTGACATGCTATGTCATCGACGCTGACACATCATATAACCTGCTCCTAGGATGGCCATGGATCCACGCCAATTGGATCGTTCCCTCCACTCTGCACCAGTGCTTCAAATATGTCAAAGATGACACGACGGTACGAACTGTCTTTGCTGAAAAGCAACCATTCAAAGGGGTGGAGAATTACTTCACTGACGCTCTCCTGTATCAAGAGGCCAGTGAAACATCCAAAGAACCATTGCCAGATGATGATGAAAGTGGCAATGAGGTGGATTCAGAATCTGAAGTAGGCATGCCAGCCATTTTGATTGGTGAACCGATTATAGCATGTCTTAATAATCCCCAATGTAATACTCCTTCAGAAGATGAAAGTGAATGGGTAATTAATGATAATATTTCTTTCGATTATGCTGCGAGTGTTGGGCTATTTAAATCCATTACGGATAGCTCTCCGCACACGCCTTTGCATAAACCAAGTGCATCCAGTACACCCATGGAGGCTATAGAAGGGGCCACGCTAATAATCCCTCCATCCAAAGAAGGTCAGTTACCGATAATCTTCGGTAGAATCCAACCACGGGGATCCATAATCGCAGATTCGAGTTCAGACTCAGACACTCCACAATTCTTCCATTACGCGCAACCTGCGCGCCATATTATGAAGAAAATGGGATACGACCTCAAGCATGGAGAAGGCCTGAATTTTGAAAAAGGAAGGCACGGTTTGATGCGGAACTTTGTGCCTAAAGGGAAGCCTGCAAATTACTATGATAGTACATGCAGGGGGTTGGGATATGTTACACCCACATCGTCAGCAACGGTTCAATTCAAAGACGATGAACCAATTCCATCACATTCAGCCTCATCCTCCGAGTGGGACTCAGACGTCAGTGTGGGAATGATGTTCGAAAACCTCACCGTTAATATGACTTCGAGCAATCAATTGGAGCCTGCAGAAGCTACTGATAAGGAACCATGGGCCCAGCAATTAGATCTCCAATGGGAAAAAAGATTCGAACTGCGTGAACCACCTACTGAAGATAAGGTGATGCAGGTCAACTTGGGTAGTCAACACTACCCTAAGCCCATCTTTATAAGTGAAAGCCTATCACTTACAGAAAAGGAAGAATTGATAATACTCATAAAAGAGTATATAGACGTCTTCGCATGGAGCTACGAAGACTTGCCTGGACTCGATCCACAAGTCGCCATGCACCGTCTGAATATCAAGCCCGACATCAAGCCAGTCAAGCAGCAACAACGTCGGTTTCGCCCGAACATTATGGAAGCTATTGAAGCCGAAGTCCATAAACTCATTGCATGTGGCTTCATTCGGGAGGAACAGCATCCAAATTGGGTTGCTAATATCGTCCCCGTCCTCAAAAAGAACGGGAAGATACGGATCTTCATCGACTACCGTGATCTCAATACGGCTTGTCCTAAAGACGAATTCCCACTGCCCATCACCGATGTCATGATCGACAACACATGTGGATTCGAAAGAATGTCTTTCATGGACGGCTTTTCAGGGTACAATCAGATTAAAATGTATCCCGACGATGAAAAGCATACTTCGTTCCGAACACCCTTGGGGGAATACTGCTACACCGTGATGCCCTTCGGGCTAAAGAACGCTGGAGCGACCTATCAGCGGGCAATGAGTACGATCTTTCGCGATCATCTCCGAAAGACGGTGGAATGCTATGTCGACGACATTGCTGTCAAAAGCCGCAATAAGGATGACCATCTTCGTGACTTAAGAACAATGTTCGACATAATGCGGGCTCATCGACTGAAAATGAATCCAACAAAATCCTTCCTGGGAGTTTCGAGTGGCAAGTTCCTTGGGTTTATCGTTACATCAAAAGGAATTTATCTTGACCCAGACAAGGTCAAAGCCATTCAAAGCATGCATCCACCGAGGAACCTCAAAGAGCTTAGAGGCTTGCAGGGTAGACTGGCTTATATCAGAAGATTCATCGCAAATCTCTCTGGCCGCTATCAACCGTTCACCCGACTCATGAAAAAGGGTGCTTCCTTCGTATGGGATCAAGCCTGTTAGGAAGCTTATGAAGACATCAAGAGATACCTCACGAAGCCTCCAGTCTTAGTGGCCCCCACATCAGGGAAACCATTCTTGCTTTACGTAAAAGCTATGGACCATTCTCTTGGTGCCCTCCTTGCTTAAAAGGACGACAGTGGTCACGAGCAGGCCCTTTATTATCTCAGCAGGACTCTCATAGGAGTAGAATCTCGCTATAATCCTATTGAGAAGGAGTGTTTAGCTCTTGTCTTCACTGTTCAGAAGACACGACATTATTTGGTCGGCCAAACCATACATGTCATCTCCAGAGTAAATCCTTTGCATCTTCCATTGACGAAACCAGGATCATTAAACTCAAGATTAACTAAATGGGGGCTTCTTTTGTCTCAATACGACATGATCTTTACCCCTCAGAAGGCGGTTAAAGGCCAGGCCCTTGCAGAGTTCTTGGCTGCCCATCCAGTTCCGGAACACTCAAAACTTCATGAAGGTATTCCAGATGAAGTCTTCGAGTCTAATACAACCTCAGAAGAGGAAGTATGGCATATGTTCTTCGATGGAGCATCACGAATAGGCCCTAAAGGCAAGATCATTGCTAGAGTGGGAGTTGTGTTTATCTTCCCACAAAGTCATGTCCTTCCCAGAGCATTTTCTCTGACAAAATCATGTTCCAACAACGTAGCGGAATATAATGCTCTGCTCATTGGTCTTCAGCTCGCCCATGGAATGGGGGTACGCTACCTTGAAGCTTACGGCGATTCAAAACTGATTATCAATCAGGTTAAAGGCAAATATGAGGTCCGCCACGAAGACTTGGTGCCTTATTACCACACGGTCATCGAATTGGCTAATCTTTTTGAAGGCTTCTACATCGGACACGTGTCTCGATCTCAAAATACCAAGGCGGACGCTCTTGCTGCATTAGCAACAATACTAGCCTTGCCAGCCGACACCGAGTATCACCTCACAGTG
Organism: Agave tequilana; assembly: GCA_038442645.1. Taxonomy (NCBI): domain Eukaryota; kingdom Viridiplantae; phylum Streptophyta; class Magnoliopsida; order Asparagales; family Asparagaceae; genus Agave; species Agave tequilana. The sequence continues at coordinate 59,810 of JAVJIF010021003.1, forward strand.
GCAACTCGACATCTTGTATGCTCTAAGCATATGTTAAGAGCCCGAGAGGCCTAAAATATCTCAATGGATCTTGAGCCGAGAGATTGGCGATTTCCTCTCATCGACTATGCTTTACATGGTCTGCTGCCAGACGATCCTAAAGAAGCGGCATCTATCAGACGAAGGTCGCTCCGTTTCTACTACGATCCAATTCTGAAGACACTTTACCGTCGTTCATATGACGGTGTCCTCCTCCGTTGCCTTTCCAATTCAGAGGCGCAGGAAGTGCTTGAAGAAGCACACGACGGCATTTGCGGAGCTCATCAGCCAGGTCCAAAACACAAATACAGATTGCATAGGCTTGGATACTACTGGCCGACTGATTGTTATACATATTTGCATATTTTACCGCTTCCATACCATGCAAATTGTCAATAAAAATATGATTTTTGATCATCTTCTCTCTATTTTTGCAGGTCCACATCTTAAAAGAGAAAAAGGCCCAAAATCTCTTTAATTAGCAATAATTAAAGAGATTAATTTAAAACCCAAAAGAGCCCAAGTTTGAATCCAGAATCAGGAGAGATCCTCGCGCCAACTCAATCTTCCAGAAGGCCACGTGGATAACAAACTCATAACAAACCTGTACCAGAAAATCTGGCGTGAACGGCCAAGATTTTGCCGCGCTTTCCCGCGTATCTGCGGCAGTTACAGGGTGGTTAGGGCCCAGATTTCTCTCCAACAACCTGGGCTCTAGATGCTTCTCTCTGAGGCCTATAAATACAGGACCAGGGCTTGCACAAGAAAGCAGAGAAGAGAGAGGAGAAATTAGGGGAAAGTCTTGTATTTTGTTCTAGTATTCTCTAGGTTTTAGTCTCCCTCTTCTTCCTCCTAGAGATTTTGTCAAAGAGAGAAGAGAGAGGAGAAATTAGGGGAAAGTCTTGTATTTTGTTCTAGTATTCTCTAGGTTTTAGTCTCCCTCTTCTTCCTCCTAGAGATTTTGTCAAAGAGAGAAAAGAGAGTGCTGTTGAAAGCTTGTAAGCAAGGAGGTGACATTACTTGTAAGTAAGGATTAATCAAAGCTTCATTCTTCTCTTTACAATCTCTAGTACGTTGCTTTACTTTGCTTTACTTTCTTGTTTTACTTCTAGTGCATTTCTATTGCTTTACTTCTATTGCTTTACATCATAAATTGTTATTTTGTTTCTTGTGCAATGTATAGCTAAATCTCTCTTACATGGCTAGCTAACAACTTACCTAGCTAACTTCTATCTCTTTGGATGATTGCTAATTTTTATACTTGCATTGTTAGAGTTTCTTTTGCTTTCCAAGGAAGTAGAGTTGCTTTCACTTGGTAAATGCTTGTTCAAACTCCATATGACTCATGTGTGCCTCATTTAGAGCCTTGTCTAGAACAAGAGCCTTGATGGAACATGGAGATGGATCACCAAACATATGCTACTTGTAGAACAACTTCTTTACTTCAAGCTAATTTGTTGTTATGTCTTGAAAGTTAATTGAATGTTGTATCTTCTTCCTTAGCATCCCTTGAGTGTCACTCCTAGAGTTCATTATTGAAAATCTATCTTGAGAGCCAATGAATCAACACGAGGCTACAAGCTAAGACCTAAAGGAACACTCATCTTCCAAAAGGTAAAGTACTTGAACAAACTAGCAAAGTGATCTTTATTGCCAATGAATCAGCATGAGGCAATCAAGCATCACCATTGAGCTTAGTAAGTTAGCGAAGTGGTAAAGTTAGCTAGCCATGGCCTTTCTCATCTAAATTTTCTTCAAAGAATTCTTCAATAGCTTTCTTTCTTAGCAATACACTTTCCAAAGTTCTTTTGATTTCTTTTCCATTATGCACAAATCCACCAATTCTTTCATTTTCTTTTCCATGCTTCTTGCATTTGTGTAAATACAAAGAAGAATCTTCGTTTTCTTTTCTTCACTAAGGACCGTAACGCTTCCATCGCAAGCTCTCCCTGAGAATCGACCCAGTATAGCCCATGCTATAACGGAGATAGGAAAGGGTACATCAATCATTTGGAATACATTTATGGAGTGATCAAAGCACTAAAGGTTGAATCTAAACCTTTCCTCTTTTACATAATACTTGTGCAAAAACTTCACACTATCCTTACCTAATCAAATTTTTGGCGCCGTTGCCAGGGAGAGCAACGGTTTTTGATTTCAAGTGAGAAACTAAACGAATCTTCTTCTCTCTTGCAGGTTACAGGTGAAGAAAACAGGAAAATTTGCATTGCAGAAACATATAAGTGGCTCTGGGCTTCTGCTCTCGAAAGCAGAAACCAGAAGTCCTCTTAATTGCCGCAGATTCACGGCTTTTGCCGCAGAATTGCGGCAAGGAGGAGTTAACTACTGACCAACTTTCTGCAGGGTTGCTTGCTCTGCAAAATACAGCTGCTGCAATAATTAATCTTGTATGCTTTACCTTATATCTGCTAATAATCAACAGTAAAAAATTTGTTGCAAAGTTAAAATTGTTTAGACATTTGCATCTCTAGGCACGTGTCTTTCAATTCCTTTACTTTTACTGTTGAAGAGTGCTGGAGGCAAGGTACGTACGCATCGCATATTGACTAGGACTCACTCTTTGTTTGATTTAATTACGCTTTGAGTGGACCTTGTTTGTTTACATCGTACACTTACACAAATCAATTCTAAGGGCATTACCCATAAAAAAGATAAGGTGGGGATTTTATCACCCTTTCCTTGCCCCACAAATTATTTTCCCAAGCACTCACAATCCTAAGCTTCTAAATAAAAACTGCTAGACGCTGGCCCTAGGGACATCCGAACTCACTTAGGAGATTATCCTAAGGGGGAAAAGTGTTGGAAATTGACTTTTGTAAAATCAGTGTCTAGGAAAGGGATTGAGGGCCGAAAGCCCGAAGGTTGCTGGTTATTTAATTAAGGACGTCTCTGACGGAAAACCTCCCACCAACCTTGCCCTTCCCTGGCTGATTTGCTTATAGTCAGAGTCTACACTAAACCTCCTGTGGACGATCTAATCAGTTAGGAGTCGTCTAGGTCCAGGAACCCTAGATAGCTTGGATTGATTTTTTTTTTTTTCTTGTTTGTTATTTTTCATTTTTCGCTGTGTGATCGGTGCACGTTGATTGTGTAATTTTGTATGCAAGAGTGGTATCGAGATCCGAATTCTGCTAGGCTTGTGAGAATTTCTACACTAGCACATACACCTCCACTCGACACAATCCCAGTCATGACCAACAACGTGTCATTGCAAGACAAGTTCTACCCGATCCGCACATCACTTCCTTCTTGCATTCTCCTCCCAAACACCAATGGAAATAACTTTGAGTTGAAGCCCCAGTTCATAAACACTCTTCCACGATTCCATGGCCTAGAATCTGAAGATGCATACTTCTTCATCCGAGAGTTTGAAGAAGTATGCCTTATGATGAGAATTTCCCAGTTAACCGAGGATGCTGTCAGACTTAAGGTTTATACCTTTCGCACTTAAGGATATTGCTAAGAAGTGGCTTTATAATCTCCCTGTCAGCTCAATTTCTTCATGGGATGATTTCGTTAAGGTCTTTCTTAAAAAGTTTTATCCTATCCATAAGACAGCCCTTATGAGGAAAAATATAATGCAATTCAAACAAGAAGCCAATGAACCATTCTGGAAGTACTTTGAGCGTTTTAAAGACCTAATAGCCCTGTGTCCCCATCACGGTATAGAAAAATGGCGCCAGTGCCAAATTATCTATGATGGGCTTGATTATCAGACTAAGACACTCCTTGAAACTATGTGCCAAGGAGAATTCTTAAAGAAGGATGAAGATCAGAGTTGGGATCTTTTTGAGGCTTTAGCTGAAAAGAGAGTCCAGTGGGAGTCATGTACTGAGAAACCCACACCCACAACTTCCAGAACAGGTTTACACTCCATAGAATCCTCAATAGCTGCAGAAGCTAAAATCACATAATTGATGAAGAGGATTGAGTTGCTAGAATCTAGGAAAAGTTCTACTGTTAATCAGGTCAACCCATCATCTGTGATAAACCCAGGTTGTACCTATTGCCATGATCTGAATCATCTGTTTGAAGAGTGTCCAGTATATCAAACTCAAATGTTTCAGGAGAGTACGAATGCCGCATACACCAGACCCACTTACAATCCTTACTCCAAGACATATAATCCGGGGTGGAGAAACCATCCTAACTTTTCTTGGAGTCAGTCTGGTCCTGAGCAGCCGAGGCAACCATTGCCACAACAATACCCTGCTCAGTCTCATCCACCGACTTACCACAGAACCCACCAAATGTCCATTCATACCAAAGTCCACCAAGATTCCAGTCATATCAAAATCCTGTGCCTTATCAAGCAAATTTTCAGCCCCAGTATCAGCATCATCCACCACCAAACCCTTCAGACAAGAGACTTTCTGATTTGGAGAAAATGATAGAGACCTTATCTAAGACCCAAGCTTCAGTGATGAACAATCAACAGCAGGACATGAACAAATTGCAAATCCAGATAAGGCAGTTGGCTAATTCTCTGGCTGAAAGACAAAAAGGAATGCTACCTAGCCAACCTGTGCCAAATCCCAAAACCCATTTTCCTCTACACGAAGTTGAAGATTTGGGCCCCAGCCAATGTCAAGCTATTCAAATCCTTAGGTCTGAAAAGCATGTAGATAATAAGGTTTCAAATCAGCCACCCAAATCTGTGCCAATACCACCACCTTCTGTTCCAATCCAACCGATTCAAGACAATCCTTCTTCAAGCACACAACCATCCACTTCCCAGTCAAAAGGAAAAGAAAAAGTTGATGAGCAAATATATAAGCCTGTTGTTCCCTTCCCAAATAGGCTTACAAATCATAAGATGAATGCTCACATGGAGAAGATAAGAGAGATATTCAACCAAGTACAAATCAATGTCCCTCTCCTTGATGCCATACAACAAGTCCCATCTTACGCCAAATTTCTAAAAGAAATGTGTACCAAAAAGAGAAAAGCAAATGTCCCTAAAAAAGTCTTCTTGGCTTCCAACATAAGTGAACTGCTCAATGGTCCGATCCCTATGAAGTACAAAGACCCAGGGAGCCCAACCATTTCTTGCATCATAGGGCAGACCACCATAAATAGGGCTTTGCTTGACTTGGGCGCGAGCATCAATCTTCTCCCTTTTTTCGTATATCAGCAGTTAGGGTTAGGCAACCTTCGTCCGACCCAAATGACGATACAGTTGGCTGACCGCTCTATAAAGATTCCCAAGGGGGAGATTACAGATGTTTTAATACGGGTCGGGGAATTCATTTATCCCGTAGACTTTGTCGTTCTAGAAACACAACCCGTACAAAATCACATAGCACAGACACCTGTCATTCTCGGACGTCCTTTCTTAGCCACCGCAAATGCGATCATCAACTACAGAAATGGCTCAATGCGTCTAACATTCGGAGATATGACAAAGGAGGTGAATGTTTTCCATCTGGGAAAGCAGCCTAGGGATTTGGACAATGATTCTTTCGAAGTGAACTTGATTGAGGGTTTAACTAGTGAACATGTTGAGGAGGTTGATCATGAGTCTGAAGAGGAATTTGAGTTGGAGTCTGATGACTTCAACCTTGATCAGATTGTTGAATCAAATGTTGAAAGGACACTAATTCCATCCCTATTCTTCCCTTGCACCATGAACAACCAGTGATAGAGCCTGTTCCTTCTTCTGATCTTAAGGTTCTTCCCGACCATCTCAAGTATAAGTACTTGGATGAGAAGGAATCCTTTCCTGTAATCATTGCACCCAATCTAACTAAACAACAAGAAGAGGACCTTCTGACTGTGTTAAAGGAAAATAGAGAAGCCATTGGTTGGACCATGGTTGATATTAAGGGATTAGTCCTTCCATAGTTCAACATAGGATTCATCTGACGGAAGATGCCAAGCCAAAACGAGACCCACAGCGTAGACTGAACCCAATAATGCAGGAAGCTGTTAGATTTGAGATCTTGAAACTATTAGACAATGGGATTATCTATCCCATATCCGATAGTCAGTGGGTTAGTCCAGTTCACGCTGTGCCTAAGAAAGTTGGATTTACTGTGGTGGAAAATGAGAATAAAGAATTGATACAAACACATCTTCCAACGAAGATTCGAGTTTGTATTGATTACAGAAAGTTGAACACTGCCACACGAAAAGACCACTTTCCTCTTCCATTCATTGATCAAATGCTTGAAAGATTGGCGGACATGAGTACTATTGTTTCCTGGATGGATATTCAGGATATAATCAAATCCCGATCGCTCCCGAGGATCAAGATAAAACTACCTTCACCTGTCCTTTTGGAACATTTGCATACCGAATGATGCCCTTCGGCTTATGTAATGCTCCCGCAACGTTTCAACGTTGCATGCTGAGCCTTTTTTTAGACATGGTGGAGAAATTTCTGGAAATTTTCATGGATGATTTTTCGATTTATGGGGATTCCTTTGAGCAATGCTTGTACCATTTGAAGCTGGTTTTACAACGCTGTATGGAGAAAAATTTGACACTTAACTGGGAAAAGTGTCACTTTATGGTCAAGTAAGGAATCATTCTTGGGCACAAGGTTTCACGTATAGGAATTGAGGCGGACAAGTCTAATGTGGAAGTCATAACTAAGCTCACTGAACCAACATGCTTAAAGGACATTAGGTCATTTTTAGGGCACGTCGGCTTCTATAGACGATTTATTCAAGGGTTTAGCAATATTGCAAGACCTTTGACAAATCTCTTAGGAAAGGATGTACCCTTTATATTTGATAAGGAATGTCAAAAATCATGGAAGGAGCTTAAGAGTAGACTTGTCTCAGCACCGATCATTTCTGCACCAGATTGGACCAAGCCTTTTGAGATTATGTGTGATGCCTCTGACTTTGCTATAGGCGCTGTTCTAGGGCAACGTATTGATACTAGGCAACACGTAATCTATTTGCTAGCAGAACGCTGAATGAAGCCCAACTCAATTATACAACTACTGAAAAGGAATTTTTAGCAGTTGTTTTTGCGTTGGAAAAATTTTGCCAATATCTGCTAGGGTCCAGGACGATAATTTTCACTGATCACTCCGCCCTAAAGTATTTAATGCAAAAGAAGGATGCTAAGGCAAGACTTATTCGATGGATACTTCTTTTGCAAGAGTTTGATCTGGAGATTAAAAATAAAAAGGGCGTTGAGAATGTGGTAGCTGATCACTTGTCTAGAATCCCAAATGCACCTAAGGAGAGAATACCGATTAATGACGATTTTCCTGACGAACACATTTTTGTGATGTGTGGAGAGCCTTGGTATGCTGACATAGTGAATTACCTTGCTACCAGGCAAATACCTTCTCATTGGTCAAGTCAGGAAAAACACTGTTTCATACGTCAAATGCGGTTCTTCTTTTGGGATGAACCGTATTTATTCAAATATTGTCCTGACCAGATAATACGTAGGTGCCTTCCTGAGGATGAACATCAGAGTGTTTTGACATTTTGTCACAAGTTAGCTTGCGGTGGACATTTTGGTCCACGAAAAACTGCTGAGAAAGTACTTCAGAGTGGATTTTAATGGCCCACTCTCTTTAAAGATGCATACACTTTCTGCAAGCTCTGTGATAGGTGTCAAATGACGGGTAGAATTACACAGAGAGACATGATGCCCCTCACACCCATCTTAGAAGTCGAAATTTTTGACCTCTGGGGCATTGACTTTATGGGACCCTTTCCTCTGTCCTATGGTAACCAATACATTTTGGTAGCCGTAGATTATGTTTCGAAATGGGCTGAAGCAATTCCAATAAGGACGAATGACAACCAAGTTGTTATCAAGTTTTTACGAGACTACATCATCTCTCGCTTCGGAGCCCCCCGTGCGATAATAAGTGATAATGGGAGTCATTTCTGCAATCGGGCTTTTGAAGCCTAATGCGCAAATATTCTATTCTCACAAACTATCCACGACATACCATCCTCAAACTAACGGGCAAGTAGAAGTCACGAATAGACAAATAAAACTCATCTTGGAGAAAACCGTTGGACAGAACCGTAAAGACTGGTCCATCAAACTCACTGATGCTTTATGGGCATACAGGACCGCTTACAAGACTGTCCTCGGTATGTCTCCATATCAAGTTGTATTTGGAAAACCTTGTCACTTGCCTGTGGAGTTAGAACACCGAGCTATGTGAGCTTTAAAGCAGCTGAACTTGGATTTGGATAAAGCCAGTGCTTTAAGGAAGTTGCAGATATCCGAGCTAGAAGAGCTAAGAAACGAGGTATATGACAATGCTCGGATCACCAAACACAGAACCAAACTTTTTCATGATAGATCCATTCACAGAAAAATTTTTGTCTCAGGACAAAAGGTTCTGTTGTATAATTCACGACTCCACCTTTTTCCTGGTAAGTTGAGAACCAGGTGGTCAGGGCATTGATTGTTCAAAAGGTCTTCCCACACGGTGCGATCGAGATTCTTGACCCAAATAATGGCAATAAATTCACTGTGAACGGTCAACGTTTAAAGCCATTCCTTACCACTGAATTCATGTCACAAGAAGTTCATGAATTGGGTCTTTGCGACCCAGTTTATTTGTGACCATTCCGTATGTACAGTTTCCCGAATTTTCCCTGCATATCATTTTGGGATCATTTTTTGTAAATAAATATAAAAAAAAAGAAAGAAAAATGAGGGAATTTTGTGTTTAAAAGAATTTCAAATTCCTAGGATTCTATCTTTCCTAGGATTCCATTCATTTTTCTATTCCTTTTCCTAGGGTTGTAAATACACTTTTGACCTAGGGCTATTATTGGAACTCTTCTTTTCTTTTCCTCCTATAAATACTCTCTTCACCTACCCCTCCTCCCTCAAACGCAAATCCCTCTTAGATCTGCCTCTTCCTTCCAGAGCCGACCTCTCAGAACTATTTATCCTTTACCTATTTCATGCATCATTCATCTTGCATACATTGGGGACAATGCATGAGATAGGTATGTGGGGGGTAGATGCTAACATAGGATTTTTCATTTTCTTTTTAGGCCTTTTATTTTTATTTTTAGGATTTTCAGTTTCTTTTTAGGTTTTTATTTTTTTTAGATTTTACCTTCTTTGTAAATTTTCTATTTTCTTGTTAGATTTTATTTTCTTTTAGAAAAATAAAAAAAAGACAAAAAATAATAAAAAAAAGGGAAATTCTTGATCCATGTCTAAAGAATCAAACTTAACTTAGGGATTAAGGAAGCTCTAAACTAAGATTTCGAATTATAAGTCGAAAAGCGGAGTTTTGTTAGATTTTTAGGTTAAGTAATAAAGGATTAGAAAAATTACTAAATTTTAATTCTTTCTTTAGGATATATACATTAAACATATTGAAGGATTAATCAAGGACTTTGTGATTTTATTTACATATATATATAATAAAAAATATATATATAAAAGAAAAAAAAAGATGTACATAAATAAATAAATAATAAATACTTAGCCACTGATTAAGCTGGTTAGCCGTGCCTCAAGAAGCATTGCCGATCACGCCTAAAGGTGGTTAAGTCCTTAAATTCCTTCGTGGCCTAGTTTACTTGAGTCATCGAACCCGAGGGATGTTTTCTCATCTGGTGCCCTAAGACCATCTGGTTTGGGAGTCATCGGTAAGAGACTCGCTACAAGGGTAAACTAGAAAGCCTAAGGATGCTAAGGAAATGTAAATAAATAAAAATTGTATATATAAAAAAAAAGAGAAAAAATATTATATATATTAGTAAATAAATGAACTTAGTCTAAGAAAGATCCTTCGTATTTATAGATGTATATATCCTAGGATTGATGCAAAATCCGGTTTTTGATCTTTTTCCAAAAATCTTAACCTAAGTTGAAAACAAAACTCCAAATAGACGCTTATAAGAGGAATGACAATTTTAGAGTAACCTGAAACCTATAACTTAAGGGAGAATCTTTAAAACATGGATCAAAATTTTCACTAACCCTTTTAATTTTCTTTATGGATTTTGTGGGTGCAATCCGCTGAAAACCCTCAAGAGACAACACTCCTCCTCTAGGGTAACCTAGAGGTTTAACGGCTTGTTGCACGTGCTCAGTGCAATCGTGTCACCTACGAAAGTGGTGTAATAAACTAGTTAGGATTTTCTTTTTCTTTCTTTTTCTTTTCTTGTTTTGCTCGAGGACGAGCAAAAAGCTAGGTATGGGGGTGTGATTGTTATACATATTTGCATATTTTACCGCTTCCATACCATGCAAATTGTCAATAAAAATATGATTTTTGATCATCTTCTCTCTATTTTTGCAGGTCCACATCTTAAAAGAGAAAAAGGCCCAAAATCTCTTTAATTAGCAATAATTAAAGAGATTAATTTAAAACCCAAAAGAGCCCAAGTTTGAATCCAGAATCAGGAGAGATCCTCGCGCCAACTCAATCTTCCAGAAGGCCACGTGGATAATAAACTCATAACAAACCTGTACCAGAAAATTTGGCCTGAACGGCCAAGATTTTGCCGCGCTTTCCCGCGTATCTGCGGCAGTTACAGGGTGGTTAGGGCCCAGATTTCTCTCCAACAACCTGGGCTCTAGATGCTTCTCTCTGAGGCCTATAAATACAGGACCAGGGCTTGCATAAGAAAGCAGAGAAGAGAGAGGAGAAATTAGGGGAAAGTCTTGTATTTTGTTCTAGTATTCTCTAGGTTTTAGTCTCCCTCTTCTTCCTCCTAGAGATTTTGTCAAAGAGAGAAGAGAGAGGAGAAATTAGGGGAAAGTCTTGTATTTTGTTCTAGTATCTCTAGGTTTTAGTCTCCCTCTTCTTCCTCCTAGAGATTTTGTCAAAGAGAGAAAAGAGAGTGCTGTTGAAAGCTTGTAAGTAAGGAGGTGACATTACTTGTAAGCAAGGATTAATCAAAGCTTCATTCTTCTCTTTACAATCTCTAGTACGTTGCTTTACTTTGCTTTACTTTCTTGTTTTACTTCTAGTGCATTTCTATTGCTTTACTTCTAATGCTTTACATCATGAATTGTTATTTTGTTTCTTGTGCAATGTATAACTAAATCTCTCTTACATGGCTAGCTAACAACTTACCTAGCTAACTTCTATCTCTTTGGATGATTGCTAATTTCTATACTTGCATTGTTAGAGTTTCTTTTGCTTTCCAAAGAAGTAGAGTTGCTTTCACTTGGTAAATGCTTGTTCAAACTCCATATGACTCATGTGTGCCTCATTTAGAGCCTTGTCTAGAACAAGAGCCTTGATGGAACATGGAGATGGATCACCAAACATATGCTACTTGTAGAACAACTTCTTTACTTCAAGCTAATTTGTTGTTATGTCTTGAAAGTTAATTAATGTTGTATCTTCTTCCTTAGCATCCCTTGAGTGTCACTCCTAGAGTTCATTATTGAAAATCTATCTTGAGAGCCAATGAATCAACACGAGGCTACAAGCTAAGACCTAAAGGAACACTCATCTTCCAAAAGGTAAAGTACTTGAACAAACAAGCAAAGTGATCTTTATTGCCAATGAATCAACATGAGGCAATCAAGCATCACCATTGAGCTTAGTAAGTTAGCGAAGTGGTAAAGTTAGCTAGCCATGGCCTTTCTCATCTAAAGTTTTCTTCAAGAGATTCTTCAATAGCTTTCTTTCTAGCAATACACTTTTCAAAGTTCTTTGATTTCTTTTCCATTATGCACAAATCCACCAATTCTTTCATTTTCTTTTCCATGCTTCTTGCATTTGTATAAATACAAAGAAGAATCTTCGTTTTCTTTTCTTCACTAAGGACCGTAACGCTTCCATCGCAAGCTCTCCCTGAGAATCGACCCGGTATAGCCCATGCTATAACGGAGATAGGAAAGGGTACATCAATCATTTGGAATACATTTGTGGAGTGATCAAAGCACTAAAGGTTGAATCTAAACCTTTCTCTTTTACATAATACTTGTGCAAAACTTCACACTATCCTTACCTAATCACTGACCATGATAGCTGATGCCATCCAATATGTACGAAGGTGTAAAGCATGCTAGATTCACGTGGACTTCATACACCAGCCCTCGGAGTTGCTCCACCCGACTATTGCTTCATGGCCATTTGAAGCATGGGGAATCGACGTCGTAGGGCCAATCAGCCCTTCTTTGACAAGAGGTTACCAGTTTATCTTAGCAATAACCGATTACTTTTCAAAGTGGGCAGAGGCTATATCACTGGTTGAAGTCAAAACCTCTATCGTGGTGAATTTCATCAAACACCATGTCATCCATCGATTTGGTGTCCCTAGGCGGATCATCCATGATAACGGTCCCCAATTCATAAGCCAAGTATTCTATCAGTTTTGCGATAAGTACCGAATTCAGAATATGGCTTTGATTGGCTGCTAATGTTGCATATTTAATGTCACATTTCCATACTTATTTTAGAATAAAAGCCTGCATTGTCCTAATTATTTGTTTAATTTATTTGCAGGCCCAATCCTTAAGGAGATGAAGAGAAATGAGCCCAAAAGCCCACCAGAATTCTGAATTAATCAGAATAAATTCGCACACACAAAATCAGGGCAAAAATCAAGAGGTTGAAACCGGTTGAGAAGAATCCTCTCAGAATCTATCGGTTAAAGCCAAGAATCTAAGGTCATTTCGTCAGAATCTGGAGCTCAAACGACAAAACCAACAAAGGATAAAGCCAGAAGAAACCCCCGGAGAGACCCACCAACAGGGTGTGGCCATCTGGCCACACCCTGGCCGTGGAAACGCGGCTTGGGCCGCGTTTCCGTGGCAATCTTGGGGAGTTACGGGGAGCGTTTGCTCCCCCGACCTCCCCGGGATTCTGGTTGTTGGGTTTATGCCTATAAAAGGCCATTATCTGTGCTGAAAATGGGACGCCAATGAATATTAGGATTTAGCTTAGTTTTCATTTCTTAGTTTAGGTTTTTAGTCTTTCTTTTTATGTAATTTGTATGTAACTTAGGGTAGAAGAAGATTCATATAGTAGAGAGAGGGGCTGATGTTGAGAGTGACACGACGATGTAACCTACTCCTTTCTTTCATTTCTCAGCAAGTAATAAAGGTAAATTCTTTGTTTGTTTTCTATTGCTCTTTACTTTACATTTGTTGTGCTTTCCTCTTCCTCTTCTACTTACCTTGGTTGTATTTGTTGAGTGTACAAGTGAATTCCAAAGCAAGTATAACCAAGCTACGTGAGAGCCAGCGATAGTTCATGAAGACGTTCTCCTCTTTCAAGATCCGCATCACTTCGTTCTTCTTATGCTTGACGATATAATGTGCACGGGGACGAGCTCGAGTTTATGATCTATGCGTTGAACGCCTCCGAAGCAAAAAGGTGAACTTGCAAAAAAGTTTCCAAGTAAGTCATCAATCAACCTAGGTAAGTATCTCTTCACTTTTCTTTCTTTCTTTTCTTTCTTAGTTTAGATCACCAACCACTTCTTCCAAATCGTTTTCATTCTTCTTTCCACTTCATTGTACATAATCGCTTTCTTTTGTTTTCTGAATTTTCTAACTTCTTCATCCTCCATTTTCTACTAACTTTAACTATACTTCTTTTTTCCATTTTTATAACTTTAAAACAGAGAAGAACTTTCGCTTATTTCTTAACGATTTCAATAAAGAACTGTAAAGCTTCCATCGCAAACCCTCCTCGTGGATCACGACCCGCATAGCCACTTGCTATAGCGGAAGAATTGAGCACTTGCACATATTCTTTCTTAAGTTCTATAATCTCGTATTTTGTGTGCAGGTTTGGCCTCAATCAAATTTTGGCGCCGTTGCGGGAGGGTAAAAACGGTTTTTTATTGAAATCTGAATTTTTATTGCAATTTTTTTTGAACTAAACGAATTTTCTTCTCTGTTGCAGGTTACAGGGCAAGTAAAGCAGAAAATTATTATTGCAGTGACATACAAGTGGCCTTGGGCCTCTGCTCCAAAAAGCAGAGACCAAGGGCCCTCTGAATTGCCGCGTTTCCACGGCAAAAGCCGCGGATCCACGGCAAGGACGAGTTGACTACTAATAGCTTTTTGCAGGGCTGCTTAGTTTACAAATTCTAGTTTGCTGCAACTTAGTTTTTCTTATATGCCATAACATAAGCCTGCTAATAATCAACAGTTAAATATTTGTTGAAAAGATAAAAAATTGATTAGACATTTGCATTTTAGGCACGTGTCTTTTTAATTCCTTTATTTTTTACTGTTGAAGAGTGCTGGAGTAAGGTACGTATGCATTGCATTGCATAGGACTCACTTCTTGGTTGTTTATATCGCTTTGAGTGAATCTTACATATCTTGTACACTTGCACAAATTGATCTTAAGGGCACTAACCCATTACAAGATAAGGTGGGGATTTGATCACCCTTCCTTAGCCCAAAAATCACATTCCAAGCACTCACTAACCCAAGCCTAACTAAAATTGAGTAGACGTTGGCCCTAGGGACATCTCGGACTCAATTAGGAGATTATTCTAAGGGCGAAAAATGTTAGAATCTAACTCCTGCAAAATCAGTGTCTAGGAAAGGGATTGAGGGCCGAAAGCCCGAAGTTGGTGGTTATTTAATTAAGTAACGTCTTTGACGGAAAACCTCTCACCAACCTTGCCCTGACCTGGCTGATTAGCTTGTGGTTAAAGTCTACATTAGACCTCCCGTGGACAGTCTAACCAGTTAGGAGTCGTCTAGGTCCTAAGTCTACCCTAACTTAGGCTAGAATTTTTTCTTTTTTGTTTATTTATTTGTTTATTTTTCTTTGTTTGTATTCTATTGTGTGATATGGACCATAATAATAATTTTTTCAACTACAATAATAATCCATATTACACACCGACTTCATTTTCAGATATTACCAACCCGGCATATCATAACTTTGACCAACCCAGTGTGCCGGTTGGTCTTATCCGAATCAATAGACCCATACCCCCCATCTAATAACTATAATTTCCATAATGATTTCAACTCTTCACCGAGTCAGTGGGGATTCACCTCCCCCGAGCATAATTTCCAACCACCTTGCCCCCTTCTCCACCCAGTCCACATTATGTTCAAGATTCATACTCAGTTCCACCCGTCCAAAATCGGAAACCATCAATTATGGAAATGAGTATGCGTGAGTCCAAACACAAATCCAAAATCTGATGGACTCACAATTTCACTACCACTTCTAAGACAATTCTTCATCTTTTCATCAAAACAATGAACCTATCAACTATGAAAAGATGCTTGAAGCCATGACCCAGGCTCAAAACGCTCGTAATAGTGACATAGATTTGATGGTCGAATCTCTACGTTCTCACCGTTGGACCAGTTCTGATGTCACTACCAATTCTGTTGGAGCCGAAGAGTCATGTAATTTTGGAATCAAGATTCTATTTCAGAACAACCATTTGAACTTGCCAAAGTCCAAATTTTGAAAAAGATATGATAGTTAGCAAGTTTTCCTTTTCCTAAAATAGAACTTGAAAATGAATGTGATCCTGAATCCAACTTAGTGATTCAATTCTACTTCCTGATTCGATTATGACTCCAGTATCTTCACCTGATTTCGATCTTCTCCCGAGTCAACATTGGATCCTGTACCAATTCATAAAGAAATTGAATCACCCATCTTTGAGGATCATGTTGAACTTGACCAACTTTACAATTTTGAAAATCCCATGGATAATTGGCAAGTTCTCCAATTTTTGATATTGAACTCAATGAGATATGTGACCTAGATTCTCACATATGTGATCCAGCTCAACTTTCTGAATCAATATTGACTCCTGTTTTATTACCAAACTTGAATAATATTCTAGAGTCAGTTTTGATTCCCCCACCTATCATTTCTGAACTGGAATCACGCATATTAGGTCACATTCCACTGTTGGAAAATACATGTGGACTTGAGTTTCAACTTCTTGACTTGGACCCAATTCCTGAACCAATTTCGACTCTTGAACCTTTACTTAATTAAGTCACCTTCCTGAGTCGGTATTAGTTCCTATCCTTCATGAGTCCAAGTCAATCATTCTATCATTTCATACTCCATTCTGGGACGAGGTGGTTGATAATTTGACTCCGAAATCAATTATGAAATATGGAAATTAGATGGGGTAAAATATTTAATAAAGCTCCTTATGGATACATCTTTTTAGTGGGTTATATTAAAGTAATTTCTGGTGGGTTCCTCCGAGACCCAAGAAAAGTAGATTGGGCCGCGTTTCGTGGACCA